>RJVU01050883.1:1266552-1290934 GCA_003731715.1 Anabarilius grahami | reverse complement strand
ATTTGTCTTACGTAACCAGTAAAAAGTGGCCTTTGTTATTTTAAATATGTCTAGTCAGTGACAGAGTGCAAGCATTTTCAACTAAAATAAATCTGTGTTTCAGCGATAGAATTTTGAATATTTTTATTCTTTTGTCACCATTGTCCTGTGCATTGAGTTACCAGCACCAAGTCCAAGCCTACTCATTTCCACCCCCAATGTAATACCAAATTTAGTATTTTAATCAACAGTACATTTTTTTGTTATCCATTCATATACATATACCATATGTCTTGGAGTATCGCAATAATATTGTATCGTGAGTTCAGTATTGTGATATGTATTGAATCGTGACATGAGGGTATCGTTACACCCCTAGTAAATGGGTAATTAATGGGTATTTACAGAATGAATGAATAAATAAAAATTATTATTATTATTAATAAAATAAAAGTGATGAATAGGCATAAATAGTTTTAATCATGTAATTATTTATGAAATGTCATTCTTTAAATTCCTCTTCCTGTCACTCCAATTCAAATACCAATTCAGTTTACTGCAAGCTGTGACCAATTCAATTCAAATTCCAGCTCATAAATTCTTTAATTCAGAATTTTTCTCCACCCTGGATAGAACATTTAGACCACTCACACTCAATATCCAGGAACATGCTTTTCTGATGTCCACCAATTCTGCTGAGAGCCTCACAGTCAAAACGTCCCCAGTCAGATAGCCTGACTCCAACAATAGTCAGCATGGATTCACCATAACGGCCTCGCACCTCCACACGGCCGTCTGGACTCTGAAAAAACAACACATGCTTCAGTTATTTGAAAAGCAGATAAACCCGATAATTAGAGAGTCAAGGTTGTAGGATTAAATATAAAATCGTGTAATAGCAAGAAGTGGGGATTTTACAATTAAGACATGACTCACTCACAAGGATAGATCCAAACCAGGGAGTTTATAGGGGATTTATGGGAGGGAAGGGTGTAGCTTTTAACATACTTCAAGTGTTTATCTTGCTTTACCCGTACATGATCAGATAAACTTTTCTCACGGTAAGTGAGTACAGAACCATTTCTAACCTCTTGTCCGACTTGTGAACATGGATTTGGGAGTACAAATGTTCAACAATGGTATTTCTTAACATGCAAGTAGTTCTCCCACAGGGACTGTGTCTACTCCCTCTAAATAAAGAACATAAAGCTATAAGACACAGTTATAAGAAAAACTGTTATATAAGAGTGCTTTTATAAAATATTGACAACAGTGTTTTGATAAAAGGTACCAATGTTCAACAAATAGAAGTTGTAATATAGTTCATTAGCATAAGTGTAGGTGATATTATGCATAAAGACTCTGTGCCAAAGCAAGCTGCCTATGTAGGCAGGCTTTTAAGGCATGATAAGCATGCTACCAACATAAAGGCTGTTTCAGGAAGCGTAATTATGCCGCCTTCAAAGACACCTTCTTGTAGAAAATTTCTAAATCAGCATGAAATTAGCAGAAAATGCCACCCCAAGCTACAGTAAGTGTGAAGAAAACCAATCCAAGATGGTTACTGTTCAAAAGTTTGGGGTCAGTAAGATTTTTTTAACAGGAATTAATACTTTTAATCAGCAAGGATGCATTAATTTGTCCAAAAGTGACAGTGAAGACATTTATAAAATAAACTCTGTTCTTTTAAACTTTCTATTCATCAAAGAATCCTGAAATAAATGTATTGTGGTTTTCACAAAAATATTAAGTACAATTTTTTTCAACATTGTTAATAATAATAAGAAATGTTTCTTGAGCACCAAATCAGCATATTAGAATGATTTCTGAAGGATCGTATTTTAAAAAAAGACAATTTTTCTATTTTTGCAGCCTTGGTGAGCAAATGAGACTTCTTTCAAAAAAAATAAAAAAATTATATTATGATATTATGCTTAGAGTAGTGCGTCGTTAGCTAAGCAACATGATAATGCCAACTTCTATTGAAATTATTAGAAATGTCCCTTTGTGAGGAGATTGCTAATCTGTATGATGCATGTTGCTGCCAATGTAAAACTTTCCAAAATGCTCACTAATCATGTTACATTTCACTTTGACGGTTTTTGAAAACTGAATACTTTTAGAATATACTGAACTTCTATTTTACTACAGCTTCAAATACAACTCATCCTCAAGGCTTTTTTGAACCACTGGCAAAAGAAATCCGTGAAAGGATATGAATGCCATAGGACGGCATGGTCCCACAATAGATTATTATCACTCAGTGCACTGTCTGTCTCTAAAGGATGCAAAACAGTCAGACATCCATACAAACACAGATCTCAGACTGTCTAACCTTAATCTTAAAAGCAAAGAAGTTGAGCAGACATCACACAGACCTCAGTTTCACAGACCACAACACCGCTCTGATGTAAATCATCTCTTCAGTATTTTCCACTGCCCTCTGAAGCGTTCAGTGCATAATAAGCAGTAGAGGGATGTGTGACGGTGTCAGTTTTGATTAGTGAGAGTGAGCAGTAGTGTGGTTAACGAGAGGCAGTGCATGATGACAGTTTTGAGGCCTGTCTTCCTGTCTCAACACCCTGCTCATCATCTGAACTGACCAAAATTGCCCTCAGTCAGTCACTAATCTCCGTACTCATGCTGACACATGCATCATAGCAGCCAGTCCCATTTTCCAGACGCTCCCTGCTGAAAGAAACAGGTCACACCAGCTTAAAGGAATAATTCACCCAAAACTGAAAATTCTGTCATCATTTACCAGCCCTCATGTCGTTCCAAACCCATCTGACTTTCTTTCTTCTTTGGAACACAAAAGAAATTCTGAAGACTGACTTTCTATGCAATTACAATGAAAGGCATTCATGCTTCAAAAAAGATAGAAAAGCATCATAAACGTATCATAAAAGTGGCCCATATGATTTGTGTGCTGTATTTCAAGTCTTTTGAAGCTATATAATTGTTTTGTGTCAGTTTCACTGATACCAGATCAATGAGTCAATCAATGGGTTAAACTCAAGGACTGGATCAGTTCGATCTGTGAACAAATCATTCAGACCATTTTTGTGAACAACCAATACATTGAAAGGATCTGATTCAAAAGATTGATTCATTCATGAACTGAACACTACTTTTCTCATAAACTCACCATTTCATCATGAACACACAATGGAAAAATAGGCTGGAAGTCAAGATTTTCAGTGAACAAGTCTGTTTGTCACACTAATCTATCAAATGGCTTCAGAAGACTTTAAGTATCATGTACCAGTCATTTGGACTACTTTTGTGATACTTTTATGGTGAGTTTTTTTTTTTTTTTTTGTCATTTGACAACCTCTCTCCATTCACTTTTATTATATGAAAAGAGTAGACCAGAGTGTTCTTAAGAAAATTACCTTATGTGAAAGAAAGTCATTTTTAAGTTCACATGTTATATAACAGTCCTGGCCTGAAGACATCTAAATGGCAATATTCAGTTACAGTCAAAGCACCACCTGTTGGCAGCAGGAAGTGTGGCACTTTGAAATGGCTTTGCCATATTTCCCTTATATTTACTCGCTAACATGCATGTAGCCCACTGTTCACTGTTTTACTAAGGCCAACGGGTGGCGGTGAGCCCGGGTGCGAGTGTATTGACTATTTCTTTAAGACAAGAAAGCTGTTTTTTGGAACATGGTAGCTGGCTCTTGTTGGTCCAAAGTGGTCCACAAGGAAAAATAAAACAAGGCCCAGCAGCTGATTAAGGATGAACTTGCCTTAAGCACCAAGACGTTTTTGGGTGGCCCAGTCAGAAAAATAAATAATTTGGTAACACTTTTTTTAGGGTCTTTTAGTTGCTTATTATCTTACATATTACTAGATTATTGGCTGTTTATTTGCACTTATGAAGCATATATTAATGCCTTATTCTACATGACCTTAGTCTACCTTCTTAATCCTACCCAATGCCTAAACTTAACAACTACTAACTCTTAATAAACAGTAAAATAGGAGTTTATTGAGGGAAAAGTCATAGTTAACAGTGAATATGTGTTCCCCATACTGAAGTGTTACCAATACAGTGCCCTCCACAAATATTGGCACCCTTAGTAAATATGAACAAAGGCGGCTGTAAAAAATAAATCTGCATTGTTTAACCTTTTGGTCTTGCATTCAAACAAGTAAAACATTTACATTTATGCATTTGGCAGACGCTTTTATCCAAAGCGACTTACATTGCATTATACTATACATTTGTATCGGAGTATGTGCAATCCCTGGGATCGAACCCATGACCTTGACATTGCTAGTGCTATGCTCTAACCACTGAGCTACAGGAAAGCTCATGAAAGTGGGGGTAAACTCACATTATGAAATAAATGTTTTTCTCCAATACACACTGGCCACAATTATTGGCACCCCTAGAAATTATTTTGAGTAAAATATCTCTAAAGTATAATACCATTCATATTAAAAAATTTTTAGCACACCAGGGTGACTAGGAGCATGAAATTGTCCAGCCATGACTTCCTGATGCACAGGAGTACAAATATGTGTAAACACAAAGGCCAAACTGGCCCTCTTCGGTCATTTTTGACCTAAAAATTTTATATTTTGAAAAGTTAAAAATCATAGCTTCATCGGAATGAGATGAACACTTGGTGACTTTTGTCACATTAGCAATATGAACACAAAAAAATGAAAGACATGATTCGGACATGTTAAAGGGTCGTGAAAAAAAAAGTCACACTTACCTTCTTTGCGGTCAAAAATGACCGACATAGGAAATGAAATGGAAATACGAAAAAATATGGAAACTCAGAGAATCTTTTGTTGGTACAAACTACAAATCAGCCACTGTGCACAGCAATGAAGGGGTGACACTCCTAAATGCCAAGAGTGCAAAACAGACTGTAGTAAAATTAATGCAAAAACCGACACTTCAAATCAACATTTTTTTTTCAAAAAAAAAAAAAAAAAAAAAATCTAAAACTTGACAAAAAGTAGTCTTTGAGAATATCTAAGTATAAATCCAAATCCAAAACTTAGCATTTGTGTCTAAAAACAACTAGATAATTTATATATAAAACTATATATAGAACTCTAAAAAGATTTTAAATGCCTTCTCTATTTTAACATAGAATACTGCTTTAATTGAAAAATAATTAAAAATTAAAGCTGCAAGCAGCGATGAAAGGGCCCTTGCACCCAGGCTCACCACCACCCGTTGGCCTTAGTAAAACAGTGAACAGTGGGCTACATGCATGTTAGCGAGTAAATACAAGGGAAATATGGCAAAGCTATTTCAAAGTGCCACACTTCCTGCTGCCAACAGGTGGTGCTTTGACTGTAACTGAATATTGCCATTTAGATGTCTTCAGGCAGGACTGTTATCAAACATGTGAAGTTTGGAGCAGATAGGACATTGTATGCCTGAGTTACAACAACTTCCTGTTTCGTGGCGTTAATCGCATACATTAGCGCTTAGCCAAGTATGGCATGATTTAACGTGTTTCTAGTATGTTTGGTACTTCATTGCATATTGAAATGTGTTTCTGGGAGTGAATTACAGTGTAAAGCATGCCATTTTCCGGTTGCCAGCAGGTGGCGCTATGACTAACTGAATATTTGTATATAGATGTCTTTATACCAGGACTCTTATCACACATGTGAAGTTTGGGGCAGAATGGACACTGTATGCCTGAGTTACAACAGCTTCATCGTTCAAGGCGAAACATCAGACTTTGTCAGGCCGCCACAGTGTAAAACATGTCATTTCCTGTTGCCCGCAGGTGGTGCTATGACTATAACTAAATATTGCCATGTAGATGTCTTCACGTCAGGACTCTAATAAAACGTGAATTATCATACAGATCGTACATTGTATGCCCGAGTTACAACAACTTCCTGTTTCATGGCAAAACATCGAACTTTGTCAGGACGCCATGGACACGCCCTTCAATGAAAACTCAGATGTAAACTTTCACCACTTCTGATGCGTGTGCAAAGTTTCATGAGTTTTCGAGCATGTTTAGGCCCTCAAAAATGCAATTCATTTCGGAGAATAAGAATAATTGGCCGAGCAATTACAATAGGGTCCTCACACCATCGGTGCTCGGGCCCTAAATATATAAGAAAAAAATTGTGTATTATTTTCAATGGGGAAAAATAGCTAATAAAAATTGTATAAATATTGCACAGTAGCATAAAATACCCTCAAAATGTTCTACAATAATCAAAAAAATATTATTGAACAAAAATATATTACATTGGTTTTCCTGAAAAACAAAAAAAGTTAAATTTCAAGGCTTCGGTAACTTTTGACCATAAAGAAGGCAAGTGTGACTCCTAAACGAAGAGGGCCAGAGGGTTAATCATTCATCACAATGAGAAAAAACAAAGACTATAGTTCTGATGTGTAGCAAAAGATTGTTGAGCTTCACAAAATAGAAAAGAGCTATAAAAAAAAAAAAAGCTGACGCAATGAAAATCCCCATTTCCACTATCAGGGCAATAATTAAGAAGTTCCAATCAACTAAAGATGTTACAAATCTGCCTGGAAGAGGATGTGTGTCTAAATCGACCTAATGCACAGTAAGGAGGAGAGTTTGAGTGGCCAAAGACTCTCCAAGGATCATAGCTGGAGAATTGCAGAGATTAGTTGGTCTTGGGGTCAGAAAGCAAAGCCAAAAAAAAAATGACCAAACAGCACCTACATCCCCACAAGTTGTTTGGGAGGGTTTCAAGAAAAATCCTCCTCGCTCATCCATAAACAAACTCCAGCATATTCAGCTGTCAGACACGACTGGAACTTCAAACGGGACCGGCTTCTATGGTCAGATGAAACTAAAAAAAAAAGAGCTTTTTGGCAGCAAACCTACCAGATGAGTTTGGTGCAAACAGGGATAAAAAGTACCCCATGCCCACGGTTAAATATCCTGCTGTATTTTTAATGTTGTGGGCCTATTTGTATTGCTGGAGGTCCTGGACATCTTGTTCAGATACATGGTATCATGGATTCTATCAAATACCAACAGATAAAAAAGGTTACACTTTATTTTAGGGTATTTTAACTAGTTGCTTATTAGCATGCTTATTACTATAATATTGGCTATTTATTAGTATTACTTATTAAGTACATATTAATGCCTTCTGCATTACCTTATTCTACATTCTTAATCCTACCCAATACCTAAACTTAACAACTAACTTAATAACTATTAATAAGCAGTTAATTAGGAATTTATTAATGCACACTTGCACTGTTTTATTAACCTCTTACAGTGATTTTCTAGAGTGAAGACAGACGCTTCATATTTTGTGTGAAGTATAATAAACGTTATAAATCTCATCGGTAAACTGGCTTGTAGTAATATAGTGGATAAAAACAAGGAGACAATATAAGTTATAATCGTAATTGAACTAAACTATACCTGTTCTGTCTCCATGCAGCATATATTCGCAGTTTCTGACATTATAGTTCATCCTGACTGACTCCTGACAGAGGAGAACGAGCTCTTGAAGCTCCGCCCTCTTAGGCCGAGCTCAGCAGCTCATTTGAATTTAAAGGGCACACACTGAAACGCCGTGTTTTTGCTCAACACCAAAAAGTGGCAAATTTAACATGCTATAAAAAATTATCTGTGGGGTATTTTGAGCTAAAACTTAATTTTACATCTTGTAAATGGGAGCTTAATAGGTCCCCTTTAAGGTAAAAATTGTAGTTAATAGTTTATTTGTGAATTTTCTGAATAAAAGATCAAAAGGATAAACAATGCAGATTTATTTTCACAGCCGCCTTTGCTCATATTTACCAAGGGTGCCAATATTAGTGGAAGGCACTGTAATTTATATACAACATATACTACCATTCAAAAAGTTTGGTGCTGTTGTTTTTTTTGTTTTTTTAAAGAAATGTGATTTATATAATTCAGCAAAAATGCAATAAATTGATTGAATGTGACAGTAAAGACTTTTAAATTGTTAGAAAAAATATATATTTTAAATCAATTCTGTTCTTTTAAACTTTTTTTTAGAATGATTTATTTAAGGAACAGATTTTAAAATGTGATAATATTTCACAATATAAATTTTTACTGTATTATTGATCAAATAAATACAGCCTTGGTGAGCATAAGAGACTTTGAAAAACATTATAAAAAACATACCCACCTAAATTATTTGTGTATGTGTTTTCTAAGCAGCATCCCATTCTATACTTATGCTATAATCATAGCTATATATTACTACAGTTATAGTTCATCCCTGCAGGTAACTAATGGAAACCAGCTCAGATAATCTTAGACCAGACCATAAATTACCTTCGACCAGCAAGAAACCATTTAATAACCATGCGAAACTGGATTTAGCTGTATACGTTTAAATGTTCACAGTGTTTCATTTGTTTTTTCCACATGTAGACACCTCTAAAGTGAGACAAATCATTCTAAGCTGTTAATTGGCCCCCATGGGCTGTGCTAAGCGCCAAATGTCAAATCTCTCACCGCATAGTTCCACCATTCAACGCCTTCCAAGCAGTGAATTGGTCTCCATTTTGAACTCTTACTTTAAGTATTGAGAGTAAAATGTAGGGGAGAGAAGAGGCTCCCCGATCAATTGTTTGCAACTTCTGAATTCAGAGCACAGGTTCTGTCCCGGCACCTATGTAATTGTACCAGACTAACTCCCCTAACTTACCTCCACATCCCCACACCTCTGAAAGAGCAGCTTAAATCAAACTCATTTTGTTCATATTGAGTGGCGGCAAGCGTCGCTGCTCTCCTACACCTCTTTTTATGAATCCTCTTTCATTTCCCAGCCACGCAGGCTATTCTAATCGCTACCCGAGCAGCTCTCGCTAGATTAACTGTGATGGGGAGTCTTTTCACAGTTCCTCCCTGGAGTCAGGCTCCGTTTGCCTCTATTGTTGACGCCAACAACCCACCTTTCACGGAATTCTAATGATCTTTGACAGTTTCTGTTCCCATCATCTTTCCCGGCTGGCCACTGCAATCGCATTTGCCATTCTGCAGGCCGTATTCGTATTCAACGCAGACACGGAGCATGCCGGTAGGAAATGCAGAGCATTATTGGTGCACAGAAAGCCTTCTTCAGCCTTCAACCGGTACACAGACTAAGCGTGCCTCAGGGCTGTGTCTCTGTGTGCTAGTCTATTATATCCTCTAATGTCCGTGACTATTACAGTGGGCGTGAGCAAAGACCGAACGTCTCACATATCTGGCAGTTAATGTGCTGGCAAAATGCTATACTGTTTAGTGACTCAGAGGAAATGGTGGCTGAAAACCTGCAAATACACATACATGTGTTCTTGGAAAAAGTTTGATTACGGTACACAATGAAAACTTACAGTAGATGTTCACAGAACTCAAAAAATGTCAACAGTTTGCATGTATTGCAATATATTCACTAAACTTAAAATGCTAAGATGCTATGACTTAACATCTGCCATTATTGTGTGACACCCTGAATGTTTGGTCACATGTGTTTATATGTATATGTACATGTCCTCACAATTGATCATATAGGTCTTTATGCACGTAATATCTGCTTCTCTTTGTTGATTCTTTTCTTTATAATTGTTACAACAATGCTGGACTTACGACATGAAATATCCTGAGTAGACAGTATGGGGGGACAGGGCGTGATCCAGGGTTGCTATGGTAACGGTGAGCCGCAAGGAGGAGACTGTCATTACTAGAGCGACTCAACTTTGACCGTATCATTATTTTTAATTCCATACAAACTTTACATTTCTATACTCTTAAATCATTCATTATTATGTGTTTTCTATAAGAAGTGTACATGAGAACAAAATTATTTTTGTCCCAAACTAATGACAACATCACATGAACACTCGCCACATGAAGACAATATACTACCATTCAAAAGTTTGTCAGTAAGACTTTTTTTAAAGAAATTAAGTTTTACAAAGATGCTTTAAACTGATCAAAAGTGACAAACGACAACAACAGTTACAAAAAAAATCTACTTCAAATAAATGTTCAAACTTTTTATTCATCAAAGAATCCTGACAGAAATGTATCGTGATTTTCCCCAAAACATTAAGCAGTACAACTGCTTAAGATGTGCATTAAAAAAAAAAAAAGTTTCTTGAGCACTAAATTTGCATATTAGAATGATTTCTGAAGGATCATGTGACACTAAAGACTGGAGTAATGATGCTGGAAATTCAGCTTTGCCACACATGAATAAATTACAATTAAAAATATATTAAAATAGAAAACAGTTATTAAATTAAATTGTAATAATATCTCACAACATTATCAAATAAATGCAGCCTTAGTGAGCATAAGAGACTTCTTTAAAAAACATTATAGCATCTTTTCAACCCCAATTTTTTACATTATTTACTAATCTCTAAGAATCAAATTGTACCTTATCTCCATCTGAAAAGCTGTGCCCATCACTTGCTCTCCTCCAGGAGATTTCGGGCAAAGGTTCACCCTCAGCTTTGCAGGAGATCATAGCAGCACTGCCTTCAACAGCCGTCACATTCCTTAGCTTAGTAATATGGGGCTGGACTGCAAGAGAGGGATAAAAAAGAAACATACAGTACTAAAGAATGGAGATATTTAGAGAAACAAGGAACAAACACTCAGGCTTAAAGGGTTAGTTCACCCAAAAATTAACATTCTGTCATTAATTACTCACCCTCATGTCGTTCCACACCCATAAGACCTTCGTTCATCTTCGGAACACAAATTAAGATATTGTTGATAAAATCCGATGGCTCAGTGAGGCCTCTATTGCCAGCAAGAAAATTAACACTTTCAGATGCCCAGAAAGCTACTTAAACATATTTAAAACAGTTCATGTGACTACAGTGGTTCAACCTTAATATTATGAAGTGACAAGAATACTTTTTGTGCGCCAAAATGACAAAATAACGACTTTTCAACAATATCTAGTGATGGCTGATTTCAAAACACTGCTTCGAAGCTTTACAAATCTTTTTTTCACGATCACGTATCAAACTGCCAAAGTCACGTGAACTATTGAAATTTCGAAACACTTATGGCGTAACGAAGCCTCCTTTACTGAAATCATGTGACTTTGGTACTCCAAACCACTGATTCGAAACAAAAGATCTGCAAAGCTTCGAAGCAGTGTTTTGAAATCGGCCATCACTAGATATTGTTGAAAAGGAGTTATTTTGTTTTTTTGGCGCTTTATAACATTAAGGTTGAACCACTGTACTCACATGAACTGTTTTAAATATGTTTTTAGTAGCTTTCTGGGCATCTGAAAGTGTTAATTATCTTGCTGGCAATGCAGGCCTCACTGAGCCATTGGATTTGATCAAAAATATCTTAATTTGTGTTCCGAAGATGAATGAAGGTCTTATGGGTGTGGAACGACATGAGGGTGAGTAATAAAACTTAACTTATAATAGTCATATAAGATCCATAACTGAATGCCTTTACATGAACAAAAATATTATGTGTATACCATTCCAATAGCTCTGGAGCATGTAAACATCTTTTCGTTTTAAGAATAAAGACTGCCTCTGTGAGCTTCTCACCAAAGCTCATAGAGACATCATCTATTAGAAATGTATATTTCTTTTCTCTTGACACTCAATACAAAAATATAATCTACTGCTCAACAAAGATTTCTTGTTCAGAGCACATATTGCTCTTGGGTAACGATTCAGTAAATATCAGACTGAACTTTGCATCAACAACATCATTCTGGTCTGACAATCAAAAATCCTTCATGGGCACCCAGATGGAAGAGAAAACAACAGAAAGGTCAGCATTTTACTCTCTGTCTGGAGTTCAGAAAAAGAAACAGTGCATTGACAAGCACAACACATCTGTTGCTATCTGAATCTAACAGGCTCCCACTGGTAAATAAACATTAGTAAACTGCAGGGGGTGTGTGGCATAGGAATACTTAAGATTCTCATCATAAATCTAAGATAAGGCTTGTCTTGTGTAGCAATGCTCATTAGTAGGGTAACTGATGTACAACAGCGGCAGCCTTCAAGCAAAGAGGTGACACCATCGCAGCATTTAACCTGATAAATATACATCAGAAAATGCTTTCCCGCAGGGTGCACAACAATAGCGGATAAATAAAAGAGAACAGTAGAACAATAAGAAAAAATAGCAATGTTTAACAATAAGGTCCCATTAGTAAACGTTAGTTAATGTATTATCTGACATGAACTAACAATGAGCAGTATATTTGTTACAGTATTGATTAATCTTTGTTAATGCACACACACTTTGTTAATCTCTCGCGCTTATACTTCAATGAGTGCGAGAGATCACTTCTGTTGTTTTTTTACTCTTATAGATGGAGTTCCCATTGCCATGCATTATATGACTGACAGACCGCAACGGTTGGAGTTAAAAATCATCATTTGTGTTCTACTGAAGAAACAAGTCACCTACATCTTGGATGCTCTGGGGGTAAGCAGATAAACATCAAATTTTCATTTTTGGGTGAACAGGTAACGCTGCAGCTCTGATTTTATTGGATTTGAGCGCAGCTTTTGACACAATAGACCACGTGATTCTTATAAAGCGGTTATCCCATTTAATTGGAATTCATGGGACCATTTTAGAGTGGTTTAAGTCTTATCTGTCAAATAGATCATTCTCTGTAAAGTATGGTAAATTTGTTTCAACTGCAGCGCCTGTTACTTGTGGGGTCCCCCCCTGGGCTCAATTTAAAAAAAATACGGCATGTCTTACCATTTGTATGTGGATGATACACAGATTTATCTTCCTTTGAGAATGGGAGAGAACAATTTGCTATTTGTATATCGAGAGGAGGTTAAGAGCTGGATGACTCAAAATCTGCTTCAATTGAACCAGAGTAAAATTGAGATTATGTTTTTTGGCCCTTCCAGAGGATGCTTAGATATGTCCACGTATTTGGGTTCATGGTCCGATTATTGCAATGACCAAATAAGGAACTTAGGTGTTGTGTTTGACCCAGAGCTGAAATTTGACAAGCAGATTAATGCTGTGGTTAAGAGTTGTTTTTTCCAGATTAGTTCTATTGCTTGACTAAAGCCTATTCTGTCAAAAAAAGACTTAGAGAAGGTTATTAATGCCTTTGTTTTGTCTCGTCTGGACAATTGCAATGTGTTGTATGCGGAGTCCTGCCAGACCACTATTTCACGTTTGCAATCGGTTCAGAATGCAGCGGCTAGGCTGCTAGTGGGTGCTAAGAAAAGTCATCATATCTCTCCTATTTTGGCTTCTCTCAAGTGGCTACCAGTGAACTACAGGATAAAATATAAAATTCTGTTGTATGTTTTTAAAGCAGTGCATGGGATGGCCCCTGCTTACGTGTCTGAGGTGTTTTTTCGTCAAGCACCTAGGTCTCTAAGATCCAATAATAAGTTATTGCTTACTGTCCCTCGTACTCATTTAAAGTTAAAAGGGGATCAGGCCTTTGCTGTTGCGCGTCCGAGGCTCTGGAATAGTCTTCCTCAGGAACTTCGAGAGGTCTCATCTTTAAATGCTTTTAAAGTTGAAATCAAAAGCTACTTCTTGCCTGTAGCCTTTGAGAAGGTGGGCTAGTCTTTGTTGTTTTAGTAAGATGTGTGTTGTTTTAAGTTGTGTGTTGCTTTAATGAAGTGTTTCTTGATTGTACAGCACTTTGGTCTGCAGGTGCAGTTGTAAAGTGCTTTATAAATAAAGAGAACGAATGAATGAAAAAATATGTAATCTGTCAAATATGCTGCAGGTATGACATGTCTAAGTGTCCTAAAATTGAGCCATCTAAATTTCTTGTATTTTTACACTGCTGAAATGTCTTGATCTTCAACCTTCAACAGCATAAACAGCACAACTTTTCTTTTTCAGCATCTTAAGACAATGTCCACAATTAATATTAGCAGTTATATTGCTTTTTTAAATGAAGAAAAGTAAGATTAATCTATATTTACTTTCCACAAGTCAGAACGTCCAGCACCATGGTTTTGGTTTTAGGTCAGACTGACAAAACCACATACTCAAAACAGACTTAGCTATGATAACAATAACAGTACTGGGTGAAAAAAAACTTTCTCATGCATCCTTCAAGAGATTAAGTATTTTGTGGTGCACATTGCAAGCTAAGAAATGAGGATAATCCTAATGACACCGACTGGTTTGCATTTAGATGTTCTAAAGCTGCCTTTAGAACAAAGTAGAACAGATGTCTAAAACACACTTTTTAACTATTTTCTTTTTCTTTTTTTTACATCTTTGTCAATAGATAGCAAATGCAGCCCATGATTTGTACACAATGTCAGAGTTTCATTACACATTTTGAACAATAATCATTATTTAAGAAGGATTACTAAAATACTGCTGGGAAAAAACCCCACAAACATATCAGCAAATGGTAAAACAGAGCTGAGATAAGGCGTGACGAGATAATCCAGCTCTTAAACCTTGGGATGCCATTCATTAAAGACAAAACAAGTTTTATGAGCATGCAGAAAACGCAAAAAATATACACGCCTACTGCCTAGATGAGTGGAAACCCTAGCAGCCCTGTCTCTGTTAGCTGTCAGGGGTCATAAAGAAAAGTTACAACTCGGGATCCCACCACGCTTTGCAAAACAAAACTCCCATCCAATATCGGGGGCTCATTTAAATGAGTTGCTTTAAAGAATACCCTTTGCTTGCACATGGAAAGGATTCTGATGACTACAGAATAAATCTCCATACATTTACATGAGCAGACAAGGTGCTATCTGAATAATCATTGAAAATGTTGGCAGCTTCATGAAAATCGAAATCGAAATTCCTTGCCATAAAGGATGTGTCACCCATTCTTTTGTAATTTAGGCGGTCTGTTTATGGAAGAAAAGCATGTCGTATGGCCAGACTGGAAAGCGTGAAGCACAGGGATGTACCTGTCAATCACCTTGTTCTCAAAATATCAGGGTTAACTCAGTTGCACTATCCAAAAAATACATTTTTATTTAGTTTAATAATAGTCTTAATTTTGCACACAGGAGTCACAGATGCTGACAATTGTACAGTTCACTCGATTTAACTATAGCCTAAACAAGTTTTCAGAAAGTTCAGGCACATAAACGGGTAATTACTTACATGCTGGCGATAAGAGCAAGACATATTAATATAAACTGTTTATATAAATGTATCTAAATATACATTTATTTATTAAATGTAAATTCTGTTAATAATAAAAATGTAAATTATTTTAAATGTATATTACCATTTAAAAGTGCAGCGGTCAGCAAGATTTTTTGGAACAAAATTATTTCTTTCAAGCAAGGATGCATCACACTGATAAAAAGTAACTGTAAATGCATTTATAATGTTAAAAAATATGTACATTTATTATATAATTTATAAATTGCTCTTTTGAACTTTCTATCATTCATCAAAGAACACTGAAAAATAATATATCATGGTTTCCACAAAAAACAGCACAACAATTTTTAACATTGATTAATCTATGGAGCATCTAAACCATCATATTAGAATGATTTCTGAAAGATCATGTGACACTAAAGACTGGAGTAAAGACTGCTGAAAATTCAGCTTTGCCATCACAGGAATAAATTACATATGAAAATATATTAAAATAAAAAATAGCTATTTTTTATTGTAATATTTAACAATATTACTGTTTGTACAATATTTTGATCAAATAAATGCAACCTTGGTGAGCATAAAAGACTTATTTCAAAAACATTAAAAAACAAATCTTACAAACCCCAAACTTCCGAATGGTTGTGTACATTACACTTTCATTTTGTTTCTTATTTATATATTTTTATTTTATTTTAGAAATGTGCCAATAACCCCACATTCATTCTGCATGTCAATGTGTCATTTCACAGCTCTCAATATGCATGCATTTTAACATCAAAACTGTAGAAAAACCTGGAAAAAACTATTTTAAAATGTAAACAGTTTTTTATAATAAGCTGGTTTTTTTTTTATAATGAGCTGATTTTTCATACTAAGTGTTTTGTTGCACATGCAAACACTCAATGACCCACAACTACAATTATTACTACATGACACAATACTCAAGGAACAGCAACACCACTGCAAAATATGCAGTAAAACAGTAAACAACGGGGCTCTAATTAGTCTGATTTATTCATACTGTTGTGCATGCTGGTCACACGTGACATCACAACAACTTCTGGGTGATGAGGCATAGTGATGGGAAAAAATCACCTCATGTGAAAAATGTTGCCTGGCCTTGACCTAAAATCAACACTTGCACAGTAATCATCCTGACAAAGCCTGGCTTTTTCCTCTCATTATACACTAGTCTGTGGCTTCATTTTCAAATTATTTATATAAAGATGTTTAGGTAGCAACAACCTTCCCCTCTCATTTCAAAATTCTAACATTAATTTGACAGAACAGCAAGCACTTATAGTCTGACAGGTAACATCCTATTTAACGGATGAAGAGTTATGTAACCCAATAAAAGGAGTTCTCACCAAAAACCTTGAGAAACAGTTCATGCTCAACTTCTCCCGCCTTGTTAGAGGCCTTGCAGGTGTAGGAGCCCCCGTCGTCCTGCTGAATGTTACGAACTGTGAGCGTTGTACCTCGAGCTCTCATTACATACCGCTCCGATTCCTGGAGCTGCACTCCCTTCCTGACAAACCACACATACACAACACATGTCAGTTGAACAAAGCCTAAATTCTCAACACTGTGGTATTATTCATATTGCAAGATGAAAATCTCACCGACCAGCCAATCAAAAATATTATGCATAATGCAGATGTAGGAAGCAAAGAAATGCCAGGTGATGGGTTATTCATCATAGACGGAGAAGCAACATTTCAGAATATTCTGTTACATTCAATATACAAGCCGTATAGGTATGCCGTCGAGGTGGAGACAGGGTAATGAAATATTTTTTGGAGAAGATTACAGCACGGCTTCAGACTGTCATAATGTTAGGAGAGGAATGAATGGAAATGAAATCTATTTAAAGCAGAGAGACCTGTATGGCTACAGGAAATGGAGAGAAGGGAATCAAATCACACTCTCTCTGGCTATAAACAAAGAGTCAATAGAGACACAAACAGACAGATGCTCAAATTCCGGTAGCTGCTTACAACAAAATAGCTGAAACTGAGCAGATGTCTTCCTCAGTTTTTGTGTGACACCTTAACTTGTCAAAACTTTTGTTTTCTGAGGGGGAAAAACAATCGTCATCAAATACTCACCCTCATGTCGTTCCAAACCGGTAAGACTTTCATTCATCTTTGAAACAAAAATTATGATTAAAGAAATCTGAGAGATTTCTGTCCCTCCATTGACAGTTTACGCAACTACCACTTTGTTGCTTCAAAAAGTTCATAAAGAGATCATAAAACTAGTCCATATGATTTGAGTGGTTTAGTCCAAATTTTCTAAAGAGACTTTTTTTTTTGCTATATATGATGAAAAGATTTAATTTAGGGTTTTATTCATATATAAACACTGATCAGTGAACACAAACAGAAGCTCAACCGTACTTGCTTGACATACAAGAACAAACATCATTGGTTCTTGGGGAACCTCAAATGTGCTGTGTAACACAAGAATGAACCTCATTGGTTCTCGCAAGTCAAGCAAGTATGCTTGAGCTTCCGTTTACCACAACTGATGTATGCGTTGATGAATGTTTAAATGTGAATAAAAGCCTAAATTAAATCTGTTCAACTTATAAAGCGATTGTCTCATTTCAGTACATTTGGACTAAACTGCTCAAGTCATATGGATTAGTTTTAAGATCTCTTTATGAACTTTTTGAAGCGTCAAAGTGGTGGTTGCATAGATCAATGGAGGGACATAAATATCTCAGATTTCATAAAAAAATGTAAAATATCTTGATTTATGTTTTGAAGATGAACGAAAGTCTTAAGGGTATGGAACGACATGAGGGTGAATAAACGATGACAGAATTTTGAGTTTTGGATGAACTAACCCTTTAAACAATTATATAACATTATCAAAATGTTTTAGGTCTGTCAATAAATTTTTTAATTGAATATTATTTAAAAAATAAAATACAATTANTTACAGCACGGCTTCAGACTGTCATAATGTTAGGAGAGGAATGAATGGAAATGAAATCTATTTAAAGCAGAGAGACCTGTATGGCTACAGGAAATGGAGAGAAGGGAATCAAATCACACTCTCTCTGGCTATAAACAAAGAGTCAATAGAGACACAAACAGACAGATGCTCAAATTCCGGTAGCTGCTTACAACAAAATTGCTGAAACTGAGCAGATGTTTTTTTCAGCCAGAGGACATTACAACACACTAATTTTCATGACACTAATTGTACACAAGTCTCACTGGTGCAACCAAGTGCAATGCTCAAGGGCGCAATGGTAATAGAGCAGGTATGTGATCTCAATCTCTTGGAATTAAACTGCATTGTCTGTTTGTTTATTTCTATCTATCTATCTATCTATCTATCTATCTATCTATCTATCTATCTATCTATCTATCTATCTATCTATCTATCTATCATCTATCTATCTATCTATCTATCTATCTATCTATCTATCTATCTATCTATCTATCTATCTATCTATCTATCTGTCTGTCTGTCTATCATTTAGAGTAAAAACTTTCATGTTAACAGGCCAAAGACATTTTTGGAGAAGTGAACACCTGCAAAATATCAGCAGAACAAAGAAATACATACAGGTTTGGAACTACTTGAGGGTAAGTAAATGATGACCCTTTAAGTATCATATTTTAATTTACACAAAATATATCTTAAATTACTTTACTTTAACTCTACTGGCATACTTCACTTTAACTCTACTGGTATACATTCATTTATAGCATTTTCCCAGAATACACTTTCTTTACTACCCCCACAATCCTTTTTTTTGTTGGCACCATCACACATGCACACACAAAATTAAATGAAACTATCAGGTTTTAGCAAGCATAATGTAATTGGTGGTGGTTTTATTTTGTCCCAATGTATCAGTGAGTGGTTTGGTTAGGCTCATTCATTAAAGGTCAACGTGTGAGAATGCTCGGCAGGGATCGCTTTCATCACATTCATTCTCATCCGAGCCGGAGGTAATTACAGTGATTGAGAGCCTGTAATCAACACATTGTGCTGCTGTCACTCAAAGCCCGCACATTAAGGATGGAATAAATGTGTCGGTTCTCTGTTATCCCAGCTCGTTCTTGGCTGCGCAACCCTCGTTCCTGTTCCCCCAATTTCTGCTTCCTCAGTTTTTGTGTGACACCTTAACTTGTCAAAACGTCTCGGTTACGACTGTAACCTTAGTTCCCTGAAGAGGGAACGAGACGTTGCGTCGANGTGACGTCACCCGCCTCTGACGTCTCGTCACTCCATTGGACGGATTTCACATGTGCTTCATGACGACATTACGCGTTGCGTTCCCACAGCGTCAATTTCTCGACGCAACGCGAGTTCCCTTGAAAGGGAACTTTTGTTTTCTGAGGGGGAAAAACAATCGTCATCAAATACTCACCCTCATGTCGTTCCAAACCGGTAAGAATTTCATTCATCTTTGAAACAAAAATGATGATTAAAGAAATCTGAGAGATTTCTGTCCCTCCATTGACAGTTTACACAACTACCACTTTGTTGCTTCAAAAAGTTCATAAAGAGATCGTAAAACTAGTCCATATGAATTGAGTGGTTTAGTCCAAATTTTCTAAAGAGACTTTTTTTTTTGCTATATATGATGAAAAGATTTAATTTAGGGTTTTATTCATATATAAACACTGATCAGTGAACACAAACAGAAGCTCAACCGTACTTGCTTGACATACAAGAACAAACATCATTGGTTCTTGGGGAACCTCAAATGTGCTGTGTAACACAAGAATGAACCTCATTGGTTCTCGCAAGTCAAGCAAGTATGCTTGAGCTTCCATTTACCACAACTGATGTATGCGTTGATGAATGTTTAAATGTGAATAAAAGCCTAAATTAAATCTGTTCAACTTATAAAGCGATTGTCTCATTTCAGTACATTTGGACTAAACTGCTCAAGTCATATGGATTAGTTTTAAGATCTCTTTATGAACTTTTTGAAGCGTCAAAGTGGTGGTAGCATAGATCAATGGAGGGACATAAATATCTCAGATTTCATAAAAAAATTTAAAATATCTTGATTTATGTTTTGAAGATGAACGAAAGTCTTAAGGGTATGGAACGACATGAGGGTGAATAAACGATGACAGAATTCTGAGTTTTGGATGAACTAACCCTTTAAACAATTATATAACATTATCAAAATGTTTTAGGTCTGTCAATAAATTTTTTATTTGAATATTATTTAAAAAATAAAATACAATTACAATACATTAAATAATAATGTAAATAATAATTGAATAATATTCAAATAATTATATTTTACAATCACATTTAACTGCAAAAAGTCCCCCTATAAAGATAATTCAAAAACACTCCATTATTGTAGCAAACAAAAGCAAAAGTGGCTTTAGATGTCTATATATTATCTGTTTTACTTCCATATAACTGAACATAAACCATCCATATTTGTGGCGATGGTGATAAGTCATACCTGTGCCACGTAACATCGGGTTCAGGTGAGCCGTAGGCCCGGCAGGTGAAGGTCACAGATTCTCCATAGTCCGCAGTGGCATTGAAGGACTGCTGCGGCACAGAGATGACTGGCGGAACTGTTTGACAGACAAAAATATTGTATGGTGTTTCACTTATAAATTATGCAAATACACAAACTTAACTTGTCATTTCTAATTTTTCAGTGTGAAATCTCAAGCCTAAACAAATACTTATTCAAATGACATATTCATTCACAAGCCATCAACATGTTCTCATGTTCAATTCCTGGGAAATGGTGGTTGACAGCATGTGGCACCCATTGTGCTAAATTAATGCTGAAATGCTGTTTTCTTGAGACCCAAGATCTAAATTCCTCCATTACAAAGCACGGTCATGCTGAAAACAGCTGTTTTAGAGTGTATGACAGCACAATACTGTATTATCCTGTAATGCAGTGAGTTTTCATTTATATTCCAACACACACAGGCACAGCAGTTGATATAACTAACTCCTTATTCACTCACCTTCATCTCCAGCGCATACAGATCACCAACAACGTGATCACACTCAAAATGCCACCTCACAAGCCAGAAACAGAATGAATAAATACATCAGCCACCCTCTCTGTCTGAATCAATATGTCCAGAGCAGTCCACTTAATTATATAGTGAAAGGTCAACAGAGAAAAACCTCGGGTCAAACAAGAGGTCAACCTGGATGACCTCAAACAAACTTCAACTAACAATCTCACAAAAGAATTTGGTTTTTCAGACTTTATATTCATGAGAAAAATCTACTTATCTTCGTAAAGTGACTGTTTACAGCTGAACGTATATGTGTGTGTGTCTATTAAAGCTCCATATGTGCACTCCAAGGTCAGGCAGATAGCGGTTTTCATTGGCACAGGCTATTATAGGTATGTGCAATGATTTGAGTGAGAATTTTTATATTTCCATCTCTGCAGAGAACTGGAAGGTGATAAAGTAATTTCAGACTGAACCTAACCCAATTTCGGCTCATTCAGAAATTACTCTGCCTTGCCCTTCAGAATGAGGTAATTCACCTGAGAGGGAACAGCGTTCAAATAGTTTCAATAATAGGCAGCAATGTTCTTCGGCAAACTTCCTACACCGATTTTTAAATACAGGATTTTTGTTCTCTTTTCCAATTTTCTGGTTTAGGGAATGGATGGAGACATCCTGTCTGGAAAAAGGCATCATTTTGAATTGTGACTGGTTTAAAGACATAACACAATTTAATGGAGTGTGCGCCAGGGTAAAAAGATTAGATTAAATGGATGTTTTATTCATGGTCACTTTCAGCCTGACTTGGCAGTATATTAACACATCACTCTCATCCTCTATTAGAAATCATAAACGCACACACTATTTGCTTTTCCCCTTGCACATTATGGGTCATTCATTAGGTAAACCCAAACAGCTGACAGCCAAGTTCAAATTAATGTCACGATTGTTTTGCCATTTGCCATTTTTCTTCAGTGCATCGATGGCACACATTACTCCCGCAAGGGCACTTTGAAGAAGAAATAAGTGTGTTTATGTTGATGAGATGACAGCCGTGGAGGTCCTGATGGGGATCATCATCATTACGGCTGGGGTTCAATCTCAAACCTCTATTCAAACCAGAGCAGCTCAGCAAGCTTTGACCACTCTCCAGGGTTAAATAGTTCGAACCTTGGAGGCAGTCCTACAATTGAGCTGGTGGTAATGAGGGTGTCTGTGTGAGTGGGCAGCTCAAAGATCACAAACGGGGCACTGCAGACTTGTCGGTTTTCATCTTTTCTCTGAATTTGATCATACAAATGTGTTTTTCCCCATAGTTACAGCAATAGTTAACTTATCTTACTGTTCCACACTTGACTTTCTGTCTTTTGTAAAACACTAGAACCAGAATAAAAGTAGCATAAAAATTGACCCATATGACTTGTGCACTATATTACAAGTCTTCTGAAGTCAAACATTTGAGAAAGAAACAAAATTGAACATTGCTATTTCCTCTCATTAATTTATAAATGTGCCAAAGAGAACCAAAGTCGAGATTGATTCATTCATGAATCATAAATGATTTGTGGATGAATTATTCTTTTGAATCAAATCTTTTCAATGATTCCACAAAAACAATTCAGTCTGATCCGGTTCTCAAGTTCAACTCACTGACACAGCAGACAGCCCAATGGAGATAAAGCTTGTCATCAACAACTTTAAAGGTGCAATAAGTGATTTCTTAGAAATGCTGTTGAAAATGGATTGGGCCGAGCACCACAACACACTTGTAAGCAGTAGGGGGCATATACACTCATGATGGGGGAAGAGAAAGAGTGAGTAAGAGGGAGATTTGAAGAAAGACTGTAGAAAGAGAGATGGCTGAGAGACATTACAAAAGAGGTCAGAGGAATCTCACTGGAAAAAAGAGGGGTTATGATCAGGCAAGAGCTTTAGGACCCGCGTTAGTATTAGAAAAGTTTTCCAGCACCTAAAAACGGATGCTGAGGTTGCGTTGTTTCTGCTCCATATGTGAGTAACATTGGTTTTGCTATGTTTCATAGAACCAAGATAAGCTGTTGATGTAATGTTAGTTATAGTAACAGGACAGTTTTGAGTGTCATTGTTTGTCTGGAACTGTTGTGCTGCTGGTGAATAACAATGAACTCTTGCTTGTATATACTCGTGTACAGTATGTTCATTTTTTGTTCATCTTTGTCATTCATTAGTCATCCTCGTTTTTTCCGCGAAGCTTTATTTTGCTTCGCTTCAGCAGTAGACATACACTCTTGCATTGCATGTTTGTGCATTTTGGGGGCGGAGCAATGAAGGGACCCCATGCTTGTTTGAGTTGATTTCAAATATCAACAGTGTTTCTCAGAAATCTCTTACTGCATCTTGAATTTGTTCGTTTTCTCACACAAAGTATGGCTTCAGAAGAGTTGGAATAAAGCACACAAGTTGTATAGACCATTTTTTCTTTTGTTTTTTGCAATTTTTTTCTTGCCTTTTGTAAGCTTAAAATATTCAGTCCCCAATTATTGTAACTGTATGAAAAAAGCGACAAGCACAGCTTTTTTTTGTGTGTTATATAAAAGAAAGTCTGTCATGGGTTTGGAATGACATGAAGGTGAGTAAATCATTAAAGAATTTTAATTTCTCAGTGAACTATCCCTTTACATTGGCATTACTGTGGAACTGTGGTAAGAGTCATAGAGGAAACACACACACACACACACACGTTTGTTTTTGTGAATTGTGGGAACATTCCATAGGCGTAATGGTTTTTATACTGTACAAACTGTATTTTCTATCCCCCTACACTACCCCTACCCCAACCTAACCATCACAGGAAACTGTGCACACTTTTACTTTCTCACAAAAACTCATTCTGTATGATTTATAAGCCTTTTGAAAAGTGGGGACATGGGTAATGTCCTCATAAGTCACCTCTTTTTGTAATACCTATGTCATACCCATGTCATTATACACATTTGTGTCCTGATATGTCACAAAAACATGTACACACACACACACACACACACACACACACAGCACTGGGCTGTCATGCACCGAAATGGTTCCAACAAGATTATCATTGACTTTCTTGCCAATCGATGCCTATTTTCCAAAGGCAGTAATCTAATTTAACCTATTCCCAGATACGCATGCCCAACTGACACAGCTCTGCTAATGTGAGACACAATTGGGCATTAAGACATGAAATCAGGCCAGCAAACCATCTAACACAGACTGAACTGACCTTTAGTATCAACAGCTACACGCTTTCAAAGGCTAATAATTCAGTTATAAATAAAAATGACTATAAAGCAGTTATTTTTGAAGGACAAC
>RJVU01050883.1:1255095-1266412 GCA_003731715.1 Anabarilius grahami | reverse complement strand
TATCTTAATTGTTCCTCTGAGACAATAGAGAGCAAAAAAAGGTTTTCTGCTTCTTATATTTCTTTCTCATGGGAATAAAAAACAATAATCTCACCGGTGGCTCATTTAGATTTTCAGATGAGATCTCAACAATATTTTAAATTGTGCATAGATTGACAGAGAAACCAAAGGCAATTTGAAATCAGTAATATTAATATGAAACATCTCATCAAAGCTCTCTGATAATTATCAAATTATTTGAGCTACATTATAGTTAAAAAGTTTAGGATCAGTAAGATTTTTTAATGGAAATCAATACTTTTATTCAGTAAGGACACTTTAAATTGATCGTAAGTGACAGGATTTTGTTGTAACATTATTAATGCTTTATTTTAAATAAAGAAAAATCCTGAAAAAAACACGCATCACAGTTTCCACAAAATATTAGTACACCATTGAAAATAAGAAAAAACAACTCTTCTGAGTTTTGAAGAGCCATGAAAGAGCAACCTTTGTATGTCCCTGATATATCTATGTACACAAATTATAGAGAAGTTCAAATTTCTCAACATTTGAAATTGTGACAACTTGAAATAAAAATGTCAACCGCAAACACAATATTAATAATCAGAAATTCCAGTCATTAATTTATGCAAACTAATTAAATGAAAACTCCTGCTTAAGAAACCATCTCCACTTCTTGAACAGTCATTTTCATTTCATTTCTATTCATAACTATATTAATATACAATCACACAGGGGCCAAAGGAAAGCTAAGCTCTCTGCAGCTTTACTCACGCATTAAAGCCACAACATTACAGATATTACAGAGACGCTGTTTAATATGTATGGCCTGGGCATTTCAAAGTCATCTCAAAGTGTCCAACAACACGTGTCCAGCAAATTCGTCTAACTTTGAAAAGATCAAAACGTCTCCTAGAGGACAAAGACATATTAATTTTGTATTCCCTATCTAACACTTATCTGACCGGGGGCTTCTGAACAGCCCCGCAGAGTGGCATTTATTTTATGTCTGCCTCTGATATGTGTTGTCATGTTGGCAGGATTATCGGTCATGCCTCATTGAGCACCATGATTGGATCAGCAAGGAAAATATCAGAAGTAAACTAAACAGACACCCGTTCATGTTCGCTATCATTGCATTAGACAAGGACATGCAGACGGGGTGATGTCACTGTGCCGTTTCTTTCCCATCAGAGCGAACATGGCTAATGTCATTGCGATAACAGGATACACACACCTTTCTTCTGAAAGATAGGGCTGGAATAGTTCACCCAAAAATACAAATGATGAAAATACTGTAATTTAATAATTAAACTAACAGATCTCAAGAAAGACTACTGGATTCTACCGCTCCTCACAGCTTCCCAAACTCACCGTTAATTACCAGGATGATGTCCCGGAAGTCGATCTCTCCCCTGGCCTCGACTCTGGCCTCACAGCGATACACTCCTTCATCTGCTTTAGTTACTCTCTGAACTTGCAGATTGTTGTTTTGTAAGAGTTGAAACTCTGGAGGACAAAATATTTGATGGTGTTAATGACAGGCTAATTTTGCCTTCAAAGGAGCTATATTTATTGCTGGCTGAAATCACATTTACATAAAACTGTTTTTTTTTTTGTTTTTTTTTTTTTTTTTTTTACCAACTCGCTTGTTAACACTTATCAACACTTGTCAACACTGAGTCATGAAAGGGAATAATATTTTTAAAGTCTTACAGTGAAATAAGGCCTTAAATCCTTTACAATGACAATACTTTAGGCATTAATTTATTCCTTTTCTCTTTCTCAAATTATATCCAGAGCAGCATGAACTCTACATTAACTTTCAACAATTCAAATGTTCACTGACAAATATATCTATATTCTAGCAATTATATTATTTTTTGTTTTTTATGGCAGATTACTTACTCTCAGTATCTTCAATGATCTCCACATTGTTGTAAAACCAGGAGACCACAGGCACAGGGGAGCTGGTGACATCACAGACCACTTCAGCCACATCGCTCTGTCGAAACTCCTGAGGAGACCTCACATCTCTGAATGTCAGTTTCTCTGTGAATCAGGGAGGAGAAAAATTATGTAAAATGATACTTATATATATACTAGCATTCAAAACTTCATTAAGATTTCTTTATTTGAAAGAAATTAATTCTTCTATTCAGCCTGGACACATTAAATAGATCAAAAGTGTCAGTATGTAAGACATTTATAATGTTACAAAAGATTTCTATTTCAAATAAATGCTATTCTTTTGACTTTTCTTTTCATCAAAGAATGCTTAAAAATAATTTATATCACTGTTTCCACAAAAATATTACACAGCACTGTTTTCAAGAGTACCAATATGTAGAAATGTTAACGAGCACCAAATATTATAATAAAAGCATATTTTACAATGACAAATAAATGCAGCCATGGTGAAACTTCTTTCAAAAGCAGTAAAAAAAATTTGTACCGACCCTAAACTTTTAAAATTTTTTTAGTGTATGTTCAATGCTACATGATGGTTCTGTCTAAAACTTAAGGAAGCTGCAGTGTTTTATATGAAGGTTCCTCCAAAGGACACTGGATTCAGAACGGCTTCCAAAGCACCATAATGCCACATCTACTGATCAAGAACACATCTGAGTGAGCTTAAACAAGAAATCCTTGGTAGAAACAGTATCATAACAAACAAACAAACCAACCAACTGCCAAACGGCATGCACAAGATTGTGTGATTATCATAGACATCAAAATAAATATCTTGGTCAGGTTGAGGAATCATAGTAGACAGGATGTTATAGAAACATTGGAATTAAACCATCCTTTCTCAGGATACTGTATAATACTGTTGGATACCCCCAACGGAACTATCATACCTACTGTAATAGTGCTAATATCCTAATGTATATATTACCTACCTATTTACCAGCCAATTCTGTTTTTACTTGTGGTATTGTCTGTATTTATTGTCCAAATTTACTGTTGTCTATTAGTCATCCTGATTGTCTATATGTCCATGTTGTTTCCTGAATGAACTGTATTTGGTTTTTATCTATTGTGAATATCAATGTGATGTGTGCTAAAAAATGACAATAAAGTTGACTTTGATCATTTGATAAAACAGCATTCTCAGGTTCAGAACACATCTGTATCTGTCTGAGCCATGGCTAGGTGGTTAGTGCACATGCTCTGATATGGCATCATGGTGCTTATGTAGAAGATGCAACTTTGATTCTACCTTGTAACATTTCCTCTTCTTCTCTCTTCAATGAAATATAAAACACAAAAAAAGTAAATCTGCCTAATTAAGCTGGATACTGCTAATCGCTCAGGATGGGTTTGTGTGTTGGGTGAAAGTTGTACAGATTTGATTTGTAACACTTAAAATCCTAGCTGTATGTAGATGAAAGAAACAACATGAGGGCTTTGGAATCCTAGTTCAGACCCCCAGTGAGAAAACCAAAGAAAAATCAACGAAAAACAAGGGACATGTCAACATCTACGTCTGCTTGTCATAAATCAGGTGTGCTTCTACATAGTCTCTGATTAATCGCAATTCGCAGCCACATTCTGACACACCAAACACACTTTCTGTTTGTGTGGGAAGCTGTTGTAAACAGCTGCTACACCGCAGTATAAGAAAATGTGTCTTCAGAGGACTGAGAGATGCTGCACACCCTCATCAGCGTAGCAGCTCTGTGTATTGATCTGTGAGTCATGTCTGTTTACACACAGATTCCACTGCTCTAAATTCAACTTCTAATGAAACATAGGCAAATGCCAAGCCTGGTACAAAGTCAGCCAGAGAAGCAAGCTTGTGAAACATCTCCTGAAAGTTTTGCAAGATCCACTAATTATACACACTGAGGATTAAAATATCATTCCTATACATTAAAAAAAAAAGAGCATCTGGTGAACATTTCATGTAGACTTGTTTTACCCCTGTGCTTCAAGCCTTTGAAGTCGGTCCCTTTAAAGAGAGAGATTTCCTCACCCTTGCACCTTTTTCTTTTTTTTCTCACTTTGTCTGTGCTTAGGATCTCTCATTTTCAAACTCGTTCTTTATTACTTTGTCCCCATTCATTTCAAGAGTTTAACAAAGGAATTACAATGTGTTTCCGAAAGGAGAATTACAATTCTGTCATTATTTTCTCACCCTCATGTTGTTTTAAACCTGATTTGTTTCTTCTGTGCAACATATAAAATACATTTTAGACTATGAGCAGGTTCCTCTTTTCCATCCAATTACAATGAATGGGAAATTAAATCCTTAACGCTTTTAAAAGTATGAAAAAGCATAATAAAAATATGAAATATTGACCTAATCTAAAGTGACAACTACAGTATTTACTCCTATAATAACAATTAACTACTCCGCTACCACTGGTTTAAATACTGTATATCACATAAATGGTTAATAAGTTGTTAACAGAGCATATGAACCAAAAAAAAACATGATTAACTATTTTTATGTGCCAATTAAACTATTAAAAAATGGGTTAAAGGCCAATTCGAGCCCGGAAGTGTCTCTGGCTAAAGTAGTTAACTAATGAAACCTTATTATAAAGTGTTACCGATATTCTGGAAAACATGAAATACTAGGAAATCTGCTATTTTAATTGGTATTTTAACTAGTTAAACTAGTTAACTACTATAATATTGGCTATTTATTAGTACTTATTAAGCACATATTAATACCTTATCCTACCCAATACCTAAACTTAACAACTAACTTAATAACTATTAATAAGCAGTAAATTAGGAGTTTATTGAGGGAAAAGTTGTAGTTAATAGTTTATATGTGTTCCGTATACTAAAGTGTTACCATTCATATTAAGTTATGATACTTTCTTTGGCATCTTTTTTATTATCTTGAAAGCTATTCCTCATTTATTATAATTGAATAAAAAACAGCAACCAGGACATTCTATAAAATTTCCCCTTTTTATTCCAAAGTAAAAAGTAAGTTGTGAACTACTGCTTTAAATGCACCACTGTAAGACGGATTCAATTTGGTTGTGACCACAACACAACTATTCTCTCTTTCTTATAGTAAAGTCCTCCCCTATACCTGTCATTTTTTTACCTCTCATTGATGCTGGTTCTCTCCCTGTTGTGTGGCGGCAGCTGTCTCGTTGTTGAGGGAATTACATTTAGCTTTACATCTACAGATTTGTCAAACATCTTCGGATGGAACACGTCCATTTTCCCTGCATTGTGAGGCTTTTGGATGTCCTCTATTCACAGGGAAATCAAAACAGCTATTTCAATGGCAGCATTTCCAATGGCGGAAGGTTTTTTGTGCTAACAGACATAATGTCCTTTTCTATGTAATGGATTCCTAAATAGTTGTGCCAAGATGTTGTTCCATTGTAATTTGCATCAATATACAGTACTCTTGAATTGCTTTTATAGCCAAGACATGTAACAGCATGCTTCCTTGTAATACGCTGAATAAATCTCAATGTAAATGTATGATAATTCGAGGTAAAAGTTTGCATCAAAACTAATCTCCAAAGAGAACAAATGACTACAGATGGAGGGTAACTGAATCTTTTTTTCTTTTTCTTGAGATGCATTTTTTTTCTTCTGAAATCTTTGTATCGATCTCACTTTCATAACTTTACTTGACCACGTGAAAACTGAAAAAATAAAAAATAAAAAATAGAGCCAAAAAAAAAAGAAAAAAGATCTAGGCATCTCTGACTGGTCTCTCAGCACAGATGTGAGTCTATGGGCTCTGACAGTGATAGGATGTTGAAAGGGACAGCATCCCCGCTGCTCAGAGACCACAGGCGTGCCAGGAAGCCTCGTATCCCCTGGGTGGATTTTGTGTGCGGAGTGCCATGAGCAGGTGGGAGAAAAAGCTGCTTACTTTTCATGCTGAAGAGCCCCACAGTGTTGAATCACAGGTGATTTAGAATCTAAATTCTCAAAACTCTCTAACTGGTTCTGTCTCCGAACACAAGCATTATACAGTAAACACTAACATTAAAGTTAAAAGATTTGTTGTTCTATGGCTAATTGAGCTTACGTGCTCATACAGGCAATGTTCATGTTCAGCTCATGTCATTTCCTGATCCTCACTTTGTTGTACAGTACCAAAAATATAGTTCAAAAGTTTGGGGTCAGTATGATTTTTTTTTTAATGCTCTAATTCACAACGAGGCTGCATTTATTTGATCAAAAATACAGTAAAAACTGATTTTGGATAAGAAACATTTCTTCTTATCAATGTTGAAAACAGTCGTGCTGCTTATTTTTTATTTTTTTGGAAACGGTGATATATTTGTGATTCTTTGATGAATAGAGAGTTCAGATGTATACATCTAAACTAAAATTACAATACACAAATATACACTCAAAATGGATTTCTGCTTGTTCAGCATAGTTAATTAAGATAATACTTATTTTTACAGTTACATTCTAGTTTTCTTTTTTTAAACATTTTTTTTTCACAAGAAAAAGTTCTGTTGAAAAGTCTTAACGTTATTGCGTAATCTTTTTAATATATATTCAAAATACTTTAAAACAGAGAAATTCATTAAAGGGTATTTTATGCTTCTACATTATGGACCATTTTTGTATTTTACCCCAAATCCACATTCATTTCTGATCCTATTTCATACGCATCTACATATGTAAGTTATAAAAACCAAGATGAAAATAAAAAGTGTGTATGAGCAGATTTATTTGTGTGTTTGATACTCACGGTAGATCTCTAGCACCACAGTGGCCTCTTCTGTATGTCCCTGTGCGTCGCTGGCCTGGCACCGGTAGATGCCAGCATCTTCTATTTTGGCATTGTAGAGGGTGAGTCTGGAACGGATACCTTCATTGTGCAGGGCCACCCGCTGAGACGGGACCATCCGCTCCCCCTGCGGGTTATACCAGTCCAGATTCACAGGCTCCCCAATCACTACAAACACACACATGATATGGTCATAGTGCGGTACAGAATATAGTGTAGAGTACAACTTGACAATATTGCACAGCATTTGATAAAGTATGCACAATATTGGAAAAAATGGACATTGCAATATTTAATTTTCTTTCTGCGATATGTGGGGTGGGGTGATTTTGGGAGTGCGTCTGCATAATAATAATAATGATAATAATAATGATATTTATTGTAAGGATTATGATATGTTTCATTATGTTTTAGTTCGGTGCCTGTCTTTTGCCCCAGTTTCCCGTTGTGTCTGATTAGTTATACTGATCACCTGGTGTCTCGTTAATTACCTCATTAGTTCCTGTTTAGTTATATCCTGAGTTTCAGTCTGTTCCTTTGTTCGTTCTCATCTATGATTTACGTGTTTGTGTTCTCCTGTGTTGGACTGTTTATTAAAATAATATTTCCTTGGACTATTCCTGACGTGCGACTCATTCACCACAGCCACTGTTGACAGAAGAACAGACTAAACAGTGATTTTTTTTTGCAATGTTTTTCCCTTTTTTGTTCTCTTTTGTTTTTCATCCATGGACTTCCCTGCAGTTCAGATACTCTGGCTGGAGCAGGGTGACCATCCAATGGAAGACCACACAAGGGACTTTTTACATCTAGCTTGCCTAACACACTACCTGGACCGCTCGCTCTGTGTCTTTTACCACGGTCTAAGGCAAGAATTCCAGCGGATGGTCCCAGGGATAACTTTGCCGCATTTGTGGAGTGGGTGCTGGTATACCAACTCCACGTTTACCATCGGCCTGGCAGAGGACCACACCAGCCCCACTCTACATCCAGAGACCAGCCACGTGCCACCGACAACCAGCATTATGGAGATGCGAGAGCCCACCACAGATAAACGAGATTGGCCTGCTGCAATGAACGAGCCCTAGTCCGCTATGAAGATGGAGAGTAACATTGTCTCAGGAGCCAGATCAACACGGAGAGTCTGACCAGGTGCGTGAGCCCGCAACACTGTGCGTCACCAAGGGAGTGTTAAAGGGCTAGTTCACCCCAAAATGAAATTTCTGTCATTAATTACTCACCCTTATGTCATTCCAAACCTGTAAGACCTTCGTTCATCTTTGGAACACAAATTAAGATATTTTGAGGAAATCTGAAAAAAGTTTTTTTTATCCTCCATTGAAAGCAACGAAATTACCACATTCAATGTCCAGAAAAGTAGTAAAAACATCATTAAAATAGTCAATGTGACTACAGTGGTTCAACCTTAATGTTATGAAGTGATGAGAGTACACAAAAACAAAACAAAAATAATGACTTTATTCAACAAATTCGTCTCTCCCCTGTCATTCTGCTGCGCTATTTTTGTTGGCCAACGCCTGTTCACGTATAAGCAGCATGAGGAATGCGTGTGATGCTGGAGCCAGCCAATAATGAGCCGGGGTTCGGCCGTAAACACGGAAACGCAGCACTACACCAACTGCGTAACAGACTGACAGGAAAGAGGAAAAATTGTTGAATAAAGTCATTATTTTTGTTTGTTTTTTTGAGCACAAAAAGTTATCTCGTTGCTTAATAACATTAAGATTGAGCAACTGTAGTCACGTTGACTGTTTTTACTACTTTTCTGGACACCGAATGTGGTAATTTAATTGCTTTCAATGGAGAATTAAAAAAACAAAACTCAGATTTCATCAAAATATCTTAATTTGAGTTTCGAAGATAAACGAAGGTCTTACGGTGTGGAACGAGGGTGAGTAATTAATGACAGAAATTGGGTGAACTAATCCTTTAATGGAGTACGAGGGCTAGGAGTAAAGCCCTGCCCACAACCCCACCACTGTGGACTTGATGGACATGGCATCTGGAAGCTATTTAGAGGAATTTATGGAGCTGTTTGAGGGGTTTCTCCTGCCCAGCCCTGAACTTCCTGTCTCTCTGCAGGTTTCGCTCAGTCCCTGGTCACCTGTGATCCCTCCCAGGCTCCCTTTCCCGCCTCCTCTGACAGCCAGTTCCTCAGCCCTGCCTCCACAGGTTCCATTCAGCCTCTCTGGATCTCCTACACCATCAGTTGCAGATATGCCTCAGAGCCTCAAATCACCAGCTCCTCCCTGTAAGGAGGATCCCCTGGCTCCACCTCCAGCCTCAGTACCCATCGATCCACCACGGCCTGTCAACCTGATGGTTCCACCTTGGCTCCTCCCTCCCTCGGCTCCACCAGAAACCATCGTCCTGACGGCTCCAACTGGCTCCCTCGTCCCACTGGCTCCACCTTGGTCAGACATCGTCCTGCCTACAGCTTTGGCTCCATCTTCCCCCCAGCTCCATCACTATCCTTGGAACCACAGGCTCTGCCTCAGTCCTCTGGTTCCCTGACTCCACCTCGAACACTCATCACTGTGGCTTCACCTCGGTCTCCAGTTCTTCTGCTCTTCGGCTCTTCTGCTTCACCTGGGTCTCCATCTCCAGTGGCAATGTCTCCATCGGCCGTCCCCAGGGTAGCGCCTGCCAAGTCTACACCATGGCTCTTTCCTCCCTCATGAGCAGAGTTTAAAAACAAAAATCTCTTTCCACTTAAGTTGTCATAGGCCACATTCCAACTGTTTTTGACCAATTCAATATGACTAAAATAATATTAATAATAATTGTAATTAATTATTATTATTATTAATAATAAATAAAAAACGAAAAATNNNACTAATGTATAATAATAATGTACTTTTAAAGTACTGTAAAAATTTTTTTTATTTCACTGTAAAATTACAATACTAATATTTATGTATTAATCTCATTTTCAAATGGTAAACCATCAAGATTTTATTCTGACGAGTTGCCAGCAAATAAAAATATGTGCTGCCGGTTTCAGAATGAAATGGCACTGTATGGTCTTAAGCCTCAGGTAATGGCATACACTCTCTCTTTGTCTCTCAAACACATACACTGCAATAACGTGCTTTGCCCTGCAGAGTCCGGCTGGCTGAACCCACATTTGGTACCAAGGTGCTTGGCGCTGTAAATCCTGCTTTGCTGGAAGGTCATAAAAAGCATCAGCATGGTGCAGCACTTCTCCGCTCAAAGGATCAATCAGCTGCACAACGGGGGCCTTCGGCTGCACTACGGGGGAGCGCGAGACTGTGGCTCCAGGCAGACGGGCAGGCCGAGGATGCAACCGGCCCTGTGATGTAGCTCTGCCAGGGGAGAGACGCTGAGAGCGGGCAGGGGGTTATCAGCGAAGGAGCAGAGGCTGATCTGTGGGATGTGTGGGGTTCAAGGAGAGGACATGGCAGCGACTGGCAGACCAGGGAGGAGTCGCCGAAGGGGTTGGGATGAGATGTTAGAGGTTGAAGGGCACAGGAACAAAGCTTAGCGCACTTTGCTGGTCACGTTCAATTGTCTTCGCTTGTGAATGAAGCTTAAGTTTAGTTTGGGAAGTGAAATAATTATGGAATGGCATAGTGGTTAAAGATCTAGGCTGGCAGCCAAAAGATTGTAGGTTCAAGCTTTGCAAGGGGATCAATGAGCTATCAACACTGTGTCCTTGAGTAACCCACTTGTCCCAGTAAAAAGAGTACTGTCAGTACTCTGTTAAGTCTGCACGATATTGCATAAAACATAAAACTGTTTTACAACGATAAAAAATGACTTTTTTTTAACTCAGACTTTTTTAGAGAGTGATTTGGGAAAAAAACCCTGAAAAATGTGTGTGTTCATAGGTCACATTGCCAATGCTTGACAAATTTAAAGTTTATAAAATAATATGATTGTTAGTTGTTATTTAAACAACTAAAAAACAAACTAAATAAAAAAATCAACAAAATACAAAAATTTTAAACAAATTAAAGGGGCTATGTGTAAGATTTTTACTTTAATAAACCATAAAAGTACCCCAATATGTTTGCAGATATTTAGGAAACATGCTAAGTTCACATACTCAGAAAAACAATGCTACAGCCAGATATTCTACTTTGAAATGTGCGTTCCGTGTCGGAATGTCTGTCTTTGTTTTGGTCTGTGCGAAACCGTGTGCTGCCAGTTTATCCAATAGTATTTCGACATGACAAGTTGCCAGTTGACGGGAAACACCGTGTATTGCAGCCATGGAAACCAGCAAACAAACAGGTTCAGAGAATCTCAGATTCTACCTGACCTAAAAAGCCTCTGCATCCATCTAAAAATCTCTATGAACGACAGCATATTAAAACACAGATAAATCAACTCATCAGCTTACAGTGTCTAAGTCTCCTCAGCTTTCATTGTCAATTGCGCTCCCTCTTGTTGCGTGTCCTCATGGCCACCCGCGTCTTTGAAGGAGGGGGCGGGGCAAACAATATTTTGAATTTGGACTGCAGTACCTATTTCGCCCACTGGGTGTCATTCCTACATAGAGCCCCTTTAAGGAATATATTAAAATAAACTATT
>RJVU01050883.1:1226429-1251797 GCA_003731715.1 Anabarilius grahami | reverse complement strand
TATATATAGTCAAACCAAAATTTATTCAGACACCTTGAACATTTCATTCATTAATACAGTTTATTCACTATAGTTTAAAAAAATTGTAATAAAATGTGACAAGATCTCAGGGTTAAACTGTGTCAGAAAATAATAATCTTAATTATGTCAGATAACACTTAAGCAAAACATGGTCAGATCAAAGTGTCGGAATCATTTTTGGTTCCAAATTTTTATAAATTTTACTGGTAGTCCACTGTATGAAGAATATTTGGGTATAATATGTCACAGTTTACTTTATTTTGCTATCCTCACTTACATAAATGAACTAGTGTTCTGCACCCACTAGTGAAAATATATAAAAAATATAAAAAATGTTGGAATAATTTTTGGTTTGACTGTATATATATATATATATATATATATGAATGAATTGTTATATTTTGTTTTTCTGCGATATATATTGTGATATGAAAAAAATGGTGAATTGAATAGGATGATTGGGTGGTTTTGTAGGTGAGTAAATATGCATATAAAATAATTACATATAACAAATTACAAGTATAAATAAATATAATAGAACAAAGATACAAATTAAATAAAAAGTGCTTTATATTTTTCAGGTAAGTCTAACAGTATTCAGGTACAGAAATTGAAAAATCAAATGTAAAATAACACTGCATAGTCTTCACTGTATTAATTAAATATAATTAATGTGTTAAAACTACAAAAGTGATTTTTCTCTTTGTCTTTTGTTTAACATTCATGACACAGAAAGCAGCAGGAATATTAGGCCGCTGTCACTTTAAGGCCAAATGAGCAGATCCAAAATACTGTTACACATCCGGTTTGGGACAGTGGGAGGTCCGGGGTTCCTCGTTAAAAGTGGTCTGTGAATTTGTGGTTCAGGTAGAGGTAAGGGCAGCGGACCACATATGAATGAGAATACGAATGCATGCTGGAGCATGAATGTGCGAGAAAGTGGACAAACTCCTTGAGCTGGAGGTCTCTGTTCATCCGAGAATGACCAACTCGAGTTCTTTTTATGATTTTCACACATCGGCATGCAAGAGTCAAGAGCAAACTGGACACACGTACGCACTTGCGAACACACAAAGAAACACACACTGACTGAGCTCACGGGGGAAGCACTGGCATCTGGCGTAATGATTAATTACAGCACAGTGGGGCTGGAGCTAGTCATATGGATGGAGACAAGTCTGAGGGTATGAGAGCTGCTGCCCGTAGCAACCAGAATATAATTACTCCCCAAGACTACTTTGAAAAAAAAACAAGCCTTCTCATTATGTTTTTTTCACTTATTGTACTGTTCAAACAATATTACATATTTGGTGTCAGGAGTTAATGAACAAAATTACACTTAATATAGTGTAAAAATAATTTGAAGATATTATTACATTGTACACTTTGAGTTGAGCACATTAACACCCGTAATCAAAGTTTTTGTATCTCACATTCACAAAACATTGTTGAGAGATGATGTTAGGCAAACTGCCTGTGCTATACTTCAGACTCACACTCCTGGAACATATTTCCATGTCTTTGATTTCTCCTAAAGCAAAATTCACCTCAAGAAATTCCAGTGTGTCAAAGAAAATGCATAATTCATGGATATAAACATTGATCTTGATTAAAATTTGGCACACACATGTGTAACATAGATAGACAAGATAATGAGCCCCTAAAATGACAAACAGCAATAAATGGCAGATGTAGCAGTGATGCAATCTATGACCATATACTGTTCTTTTGATTAAGTAAAGATTTATTTGCTGGTGCCAAGTGGACTCAATAACATTTATTTAACATATATGTACACACTACCATTAAAAAGTTTGAGGTCAGTAATATTTTATTTATTTACTTTTTTTTAATTAAAACTTTTATTCAGTAAGGATGCATTAAATTGATCAAATGTGACAGTGAGTAAAGACTTTGTTACAAAAAATATATTTCAAATAAATGCTGTTCTTTTGAACTTTCTATTCATCAAAGTATCCTGAAAAAAAGTCACATTTTCCACAAAAATATTAAGCAGCACAACTATTTTTAACGTTAACATAAGAAATCTTTAAAGAAAACATAAGATATGTCAGAATATTAGAATGATTTCTGAAGGATCATGTGTCACTGAAAACTATAATAATGACTTCTAAAAATTCACCTTTGCCATCACAGGAATAAATTACATTTTATCGTAATTTGTAATAATATTCCACTATAATACAGTTTTTACTGTATTTGTAATCAAATAAATGCAGCCTGGGTGAGAATAAGAGACTTCTTTCAAAAACATTTAAAAAATCTTATTGACCAAAACTATTGCATGATAGTGGACATCCATCCATCCATCCATCCATCCATCCATCCATCCATCCATCCATCCATCCATCCATCCATCCATCCATCCATCCATCCATCCATCCATCCATCCAGTATCATTCTTTCTCTGGTCATTCTCACCTGCCTATTTTATCTCCTAGTTTGAGCTCTGATAGCATGTGGGTTATCTTTGACAACTTCCCTCTGAGCCAGGACTGGAACTAAATGTAATTAACGCAATTAATTACTTCACACTCACACAAGAGTTGGTTCTCTGATTAAACCTAACTGTCTGTCAGCCAAATAATCTAATTAAACTGATATGAATCAGCAGTCACTGAAGCAAAATATAGAAAACACCATTTTTTTCACCGATTTACGAGCTGAGATAATGAAAAGAAAAACAAAAAAGGCACTATTAACATATCAGACCACCAATAAGGAATATCCGAATTTTGGGCATTAAACATGTCTATTTAAAGCAGTGGCACACAACAAGTGTGTTTTGACGGTAGTGCGTATCTCTGAAACAGAAAACGGAAGAGCACGGGAGAGTGCGTGAGTTGAAGAGATGAGGTGCCAAAGCAATTAGATGTGCAAATGGAGAAAGCCAGCCACAAATGTGCGGGCTGTGCCAGAATAAATAAGTAATGCACCAAAATATCAATACATGCCAAAAAACAAAAATAAAAAATTACTGAGACATAGCAGCAAGAAACTTATGTAATGATAACTAAAAGCTGTAAAACAAAGTGCATGGGTCCACCTCATAATATTTGCTCAAGTGGGACCCCAGACCAATAAAAACAGTCTGAAATCAATGGGGGCCTGAGGTGCAGACATAACTCTCTGCTTTACTGTAATTCTGTGGTGTGTTTGCCATTCTGAACAAAAAGCCTGTGTGGAAGAGGTGAGTTAGTGGTAATTAAGCAGGCAGCAGTGCAAAGCCCTCAGGCTGAAGGGCTACACACCAGTCATTTAACATTCCACTATGGAGCACTAGTAGAGCTGCACGATTCTGGATAAAATGAGATTCACGATTTCTTGGATTCAAATAGAGATCCCGATTCTGAATATACAACTAAACAAAATAACATTTAATTTACTAGAGGTCCTGACAAAATATTAATTGCTGGGCTCTAATTGCTGATAAAAAGTTAAATTAATTTGAATGAATTACTTAAAAAATGGTTTTGAATGAATTCAATGACTCATTAATAAATACTTGTTTCATTACTGGAATCAGTGTTTTTGAACAAATCTTTTGAAAGAATGATTTGATGACAAATCCTTTTAAACAGTCACTTGTTGCAACCTAGTGGTGTAAGATTGAATTGATACAACAGTTATTTGAAGTGTCGAGTTAGTTTAAAAAGTTTGCTCCATTTTGATCACTATCGTAGACATCAGTGTTTAGCCTATATCCTTTACACTTTAAACTTTTATCTCAGTACTTCTGTGATAATTTGAATATTTGTAACACAGAAATAACTACTGTGTGCTTCAAAACTGCTCTCTCTGGCTCAGCGCAGCAGCACAAACACAGATTTGAGTGTTCCGGTAGGATTTTGTCAAAGGTTTAATAGATATGGGCGAATCGTTGTCATTAATAAAATAAGATCGCGTGGGTGCTTAAATTGAGATTGTGATCTTTTTAACATTAATCGTGCAGCTATAAGCACTAGGCTTACTGGGATCATTCTGATCTTTAGAATGAGTTCCTCTTAATCAATCGGTCAAACTGAATCACAAATAGGTGCTGTAATAATGCAAATAATGCTGATTGGCTAATGTATACCGCAGGACAGGTCCAAACCCATCTTAGCGGCTATCATGAGCGGTGATGTCAAAGGTTGCAGAGACCAGGATGGATGGATGGATGGATGGATGGAGTGAACCAATGATAGAAAGAATAGATTGGATGGATGGATGAAGTGAACAATTGATAGAAAGAATGAATTGGATGGATAGGTGGATGGATGGATGGATGAATGGAGAACAACTATTAAAAAGTATAGATAAAAAGGACGGACAGATAGATAGATAGAAAATAAAGTAAAAATAATAAACCGAAAGTAAACTGGCAAAACACATGAGAAGCACCCAAATAAAGACAAAAAACACAAACAATAATGCACTAAATTATACTACATTTTTCAGTGAAATTCCCTTTTAGCAAATCACCGAATACATTTTTTGACCCGATTCATTTAAACAAGTTCAAAAGATCCAAATTGCTAAAAGTTATTGGACTTTCCAAGTGAACTCTCACCAAATAGACTCCTACATTGAAAAATCATACATTTAATTGTAAACTGACAGCAACATTCACTCACTTATTTTCACAAACTGTAGTGTCAAAAGAATTATATGGGTTTGAAAAGTTGTCTTTCCTTATTGCAGGCTTTCCTATTAAAGTGTTTCCTCTTTAACCTCTCCCTCCACAGTCTGGACCTGTCCACCTTGTCTGAAGGAACTACTGGATGGTATTGGGCATTTGCACAGCTCTCTCTCTCTCCTGAGATAAGACTGGATTCTACCACAGAGGTAATTTAAGTGCTAGAGAGAGGATGGCTACATTGCTTACTCTCTCCCCCCTGTCTCTTTCTGTGCATTCCCTTGCACCCGAAATGTCAGAGTAAATGACTACTGAGAGATCTCTCTCTGTCCCCTCTGCCTGCTTACATCTCTCTCAGAGGAAATAGAAATGACCAAGGTGTAAGATACTGATAACCGAGACACTATGTGCCACAGATGGAACCGACCAAAGTTAGTGGTTTAACAGAGACTAGATGTAGTTAGAACCTTTGGGATCTGTTCAAATCAAATCATTCAGAGCAAACCAAACCCCAAAAATTGTCTGGGGATGAGCGTTTTCCCAAAAGTGCTATCTAATTATGTTTCAAACCAGCTCTGTAAGTCGCCAAAATAGATTCGAGCGGCAAAGGAAAGGGTCAAGCTCTTGTGAAACTCTCATAAACAGAGCCAAAGGAGAATTGAGCACGAACTCCTTCTTTTCGAGAAACCTGCTGGGGTTTGTAGGTTAAGATTTCATTGAACAGAAATTGAATCAGACTCTCCGTCTAGTCCGTGAGAATTTATTATCATGGTGGAATTGACTTGACACCGACTGACCTGCTTAAATAAGGGAGATGTGAATGAGTTGAATTCAACTCTTCAGGCTGACAATGCAGCCAGCGCGCTTGCCGTACGAACAGGGATAAGTCTTATCTGCTTTAACTCAGTGGCTATATGACTGAATGCAAGAGAGACGCTCATACTGAAGCCAATCAAGTTCTGAATGCATGTAAAATCCTTCTCTTATGTGGAATGACCTGAATACACAAAGACGATGCTAACCATCCACAATGCAGATAAGCTGTGACCAAATGTGCTTATTCAGACCAGATGACCTACCATTAACTTTGAGTCCATTATTATTTTCATTTATCGCACGTATTGACAGTTTTGCCAGGTGTAATTTTACAAATGTTCTGCATTTAATGTGTTTACGATATAAACAATTCCAGAGAGATGTCTGACATCTGACATGTTTACTTTCCTTCTAGATTGAATTCAGATTCAAATGAGATTATATGTGCAATACAGAGAGGGACATGTCGGAAATGTTAATTGTTTTCTTTCTCCCTGCTGTCTGGTTCCTGCTGTGTTAATTAAATGCAAAGACATCACTTTTTTATGTGTGATGAGAGCTGCTTTTCTTCCCTGTGTGATATTAATCTGACAGAAGGACAAACATGAGCAGAGAAAAGGGAGAAAACAAAAAATCACAATTTGAAGAGGGCATTCATAGCCTTCCCAAAGGATCCCTTCTGACTGGACTGAAGTCTTTTACCAAGGCCCCTGTTAACTAGAGCCTGACCTTACAGTTTGTGTGGCACATATCAGTGTGAACTTGTCACAATGTAATGCTGGCTTTGCAAAAAAGGCAAAATGGGGAAGAGAACCATATTGCCTCACGTAAGCAAGAATTGTTAGTCATTTCACTTGCAAAGAGGTTAGTCAACTATAAAAGGTAATTTTGTTTCATTTTGATTTACACAGAGAATTCTTAAAATAGAAAAATCAAAGAGAGAGTGGAAAAAGATCATGTAAGACTTAAACCTCAGGGGGAAAAAAAGTGCTACAAATGTTGTGCTGTTTATGTCCATATATTAAGGGTTGAAACCCTCATTTTTATACCCAAAAGTAAAAAAAAAAGTCATTTACTCACCTTCATGTAATTTCAAACTCTATATGATTTTCTTCTTTTTTACACAAAAAGGAAATATTTATCAACAAAGTCCAAGCTGCTATTTTCCAACAAGAAATTTAATCTGTCTGGTCCCTTAAGAAGCAAAAAAGAAAGACGCAAGGGTCAAATATTTATGGAAGCCTGTTTCCGCCACTAAATAAAAAAAATAAAAACAGTAATTGCGACTTTTTATCTCACAATTCGGACTTTTTTTTTTCACAATTGCGAATTATAAAGTCACAATTCTGAGATATAAACTCACAATTGTGAGAAAAAAGTCAGAATTGCAAGAAAAAAAGTCAGAATTGTGACTATATCATGCAATTACGAGTTTACATATCAGAATTCTGACGTTATAACTTGCAATTGTGAGAGAAAAAGTCAGAATTGTGAGAAAAAAAGTCAGAATTGCGAGAAAAAAGTCAGAATTGTGACTTAATATCATGCAATTGCGAGTTTATATCTCAGAATTCTGACTTTTTTTCTCTCAATTGCGAGTTATAAAGTTAGAATTGCGAGAAAAAAAGTCAGAATTCTGACTTTATATCACGCAATTGTGATTAAGATAAAAAGTCGCAATTGTAAGTGCTAATAGTAGCCTATAAGTTAGATGCCAGATATATTTTCTTTTAAGCTTAATTTATGTCTCTGGATAATCTGTATTTTTTTAGAGATAGAAATAAAGATCGCGAAAACAAAACATTAGACAACCAAACAAATTAATATGTAGCCTAATTTACTTGAGGTTTTAATGTCTAAATGTTATAAATGAAATTGTTTTAATCTAAATGAATTCATTATGTAAAAAAATATTGAATAAAGACTTAATAAATGAATAAAGACTCGAGATTGCAATATTTTAATGATTAATTGTGCATACATATGGACCTGTAGCCTATGTATTTTTGTATATCATATTTGTACCAGACCTCAAAATTTACCGAGGCCCAGGCCCGAGCTTCCCGATCCAAGCATTAACTAACGTTAACTAATAGGACCTTATTTTAATGTGTTACCAAGATATTAATAAATACTATAGTATACTAGTATATAAATAAAACTAAAATTACAATAAAGGTAAGTAAATGAAACTGAAAGTGACATGTAAAGGCCAATATGGTAACCCATACTCGGAATTTGTCCTCTGCGTTTAACCTATCTAGTTAGTGCACACACATAAGGAGTAGTGAGTAGTGAACACACACACTGCAAACCGTGGACACACACACCTGGACCAGTGGGCAGCCATTTTTGCTGTGGCGCCTGGGGAGATTGACTGAGAATCAAATCCGCAATCTTCGGGTTACCAGTCTGACTCTCTAATTTTGGCCATGACTGCCTAAATGATGGCAGAATTTTGCCATTGTTGGGTGTACTGTCCCTTTAACATACACACACACAACATAATTCTGCTCCCTGTTTCCTTATTATAGAGTTGAAGACAGATTGGCTTAAGCTGTCTCCTCTGTAGACACACTGTTGATGTCTCACACAGTCTTCAATACTGTCAATCAGTCTGTGCCAGGAGGACTCTGCTATTTGTCAACCCCAAACAAACAGTGAGGAATGCTCACCACGCTTGTGTAGCACTGACACAAATAAATACATTTCTCTCTTCACTCTTCAATCTTCTTTCTCACACCCCACTGGCGGTCTATCGCTTTAGCTCTCCTCAAAAATGAAACCTGTCACACCGATACATCCATTCCTTTATCCCCTTCAACTCTCTTCCATGTCCGTACAGCAATGCCCTACCACTGCGATCTGCTAGTGGCTAAATGATAAATATACAAATGTGAGTGCTTTCGTCTTTGTAGCGTTAATTGAACAGTTTGTAGAACATCAGAAAGGAAGGGATGTAAACACAGTGCGGCAGTGTGTCAGCACTCCCAACAGATCCAGTGCTATGTCACACACTCCCCCGTGCTGGGACGCTGTCAGTAAATATTAATAAGCCACTACATCAACCGAGGGTGGTCCCCTGTCACCAGATTAGCATAATCAGTGCAGTTAAAATGGCCGCCCTCCTCCGAGCAGGAGGAGGATAATGACGCTGATTGAGCGCGCCCTCGCATGGGGTGTGATATATGGCAAAGTCACTGGATCCTGTGCCGTCACTGTGTGATTTGTGGAGCAGACCCTCGAGGTGGATGAAGGAGGCCTCTCTGGGATTGAGCGCTATGCCAATCAACCTGGACACTGATTGGATGGAACACAGACTGGCCCTGTGGCACAGGCTCAGGTTACGTGAAATGTTTGTTTTTGTCTACACTGATTGCCGGTTTGATTTCAGTACAAGTGGTCAGCCAATCAGAGAGTTGTACACATTAGAACCCTGGGAAAAGCTAAGGAAGGTCATCAAAAGAAATGAGATCATCATCATGGAGAGGAATGACACAGATTAGGTATGGAAAACATGATTAGTGTGTTATTCCTGTATCAATTAAGACTTTAATGAAATTTGAAAGTTCAACAGCTGATTTTTCCACTTACCAAATGCATAGCGGTGCATTCACACTAGACTTCAAGCATGCAAAATCACGTCAGACACTACATATATGGCCAACAGGATATGATGTCAATCTCTAAAGGCTTTGGCTTGTAACAAATTATACACTTACCATTCAAAAGTTTAGGGTCAGTAAGATTTTTTATTTTTTTTTGTAAGAATTTCGAAAGAAATTAATACTTTTATTCAGAAAGGATGTATTGAATGGTTCTCAAACCCCCTTTAAACCTTTAAAACATCTAAAAAATTATGAAAATTTTAAGATTTCTTGAAACGGAAAAAACGCAGGAAAGAATAACAGATCAGGGGCCTCATTTATAAAACTTTGCGTAGATTTCATCCTAAAAGTGTACGTACGCACAAAAAAAATCAGAATTATAAAACCATGCGTACGCCAGAACCTGCGCACAAATCCTTTTATAAATCCCAGTCAATGGAAGATTGTGCGTACGTGCATCTCCACCCTGTCTCCTCCCCGAAATCACCATATATGGAGCTTACGACGCCTAGTTTTACTATGCATAACCTCATCTGCATATTATTTCCATACATATTCCCATCCACGTGACACCATGGTTAACACCATCAAAGGTACAAGACATTGGAAAATATTAGATATGGACTATAAATGCCGTTTTGCCACACATTATATTGATAAAGATCATCCAATATCTTCTTTATGTTTTAGAATAAATATAGCAAAATATCCATAAAAACAAAATAAAATAAAATACTTAAGATAAAGGTTTTAGAATAGAGCTGATTCATTCATTTCCACTGGCCAAATAGTATTTTAATAGTTTTAAACAATTCGAATCAAATTTATGCAGTTTTGCTGATAAGGTGAACATATCTTTTAGGAAGTTTATAGGCTATTTTTAGTGAAAATTAGCCTATAAACAAATTTTCCCGTCAAGTTTGTTTTTATAAATCACAACTTATGCGTCGGAACTGGCGTACGCACGTTTCCAGCCCCATTTTGTGCGTACGCACGCTTTATAAATGAGACCCCAGAACTTTTCATTTAAAGGTGCAATAGGACATTTTTGGAGAGGCTAGCAATAGCGAGCTAGCTTTTAATTCATAACATCCCACCCTCCCTTCAGAGCATCTCCAAAGCCACGCCTCCTCCAAAACACATGAAGACATACACAGCTGCTCACGGCAAAGCATCACAAGAGACGTTGTTACACATTAAACTATCTCATGTCTCAAAGCACATTAATAATGAACGTAAACAACTTAGAGAGCTTGTACCTGACTGCTGCAGATTCATTTTAGCGTTGATACTGTTGAGATGGAAATGCATAATTCCGAGTCTGAGGACGTGAACATCTCCGGTTAGAACGTCATGGGTTGCCATCTCTTAATTACGGTAGTTATGGCGTGAACGCAGCATAAGCTCATTATTTTGATTCGGTAGGAACTGTAAAAGGTGGCCGCTGTTTGTTTGCAGTGCTCGACGACTGACGTCTGTCTACATAAACTCTGCATAGCATGAAACGCGCTGATGACGTATAATGTCTGCACAAACGGGGTGCGCGAAGGTATGTAAAAACATACGTTGACAGGCAGGTAGGACATTGTATTATTTAATTCGGTCTGAATATAATGACTGGACGAACATTTCATGGTCCTACGCCTTTCACAGATGATATATTTATAAAAATACATTTAGACCGTTTAACATAGAGATTGCTATAAGGATATGAGACTTTTAACTCATATAACAAAAACATTTTCTGTAGAGAATCACCTATAACACCTTTAAATAAACAAAAAATGTAAATATTTCAGTGATGCTGATTTGTAATGACAAGATATTTTACTGGTGTAGAAATTACATACTTCACTTTAAAAGGGGCAATCAGAAAGAAAGCTATCCACAACAAATTTCCTGTGACATTAACAGAGAAAGTTGAGCAGAGCTGAACTTTATGCAAAAATAAAGCAAAACTATGCAGCGACTGCCAACGGGAGTGGAGATAGTGATCTACCCCCTGATACAGTTAGTGTGACCTTAAAGAGGAGAGAAAAAAAGGTTATATTTGATTTAACCATTACTACTGACTATAAGCCGTTCCACTGCTCAGCACACAGCACTTCTCAGACCTATTTTAGACACAGCGTATAACAGAAGAAACCCTTGTATTACTAGTCTGAAGCAGCAGGAGGGTGTTAAGATCTGATTACAGCATTCACATGCAGGGCTCTCTTACTGGAAAAGAGGTCAAATGGTGAGAGAAGGAATTTGTGTTTGCTCTTCTGCTATTTGCAGCATAATATCACTAGTCTCAAAACAGATGATCATTTGGAGAATACATGACTCTGTACAACTATCCACGCAGACAAACAGACCAAACACATATGGATCACTAAGCTATTAGTGAGTAAAGGAAAATCATTTTAAAATGACACATTAACTGTATTTTTAAATGTTCATTTTTCATAGAAATATCAACCAAATTGCATGTTCCCATTAATCACCATTACATTTCAATGAGCTATCTAGAATAAAAAATACCCTAAATATTACCCTTAACCCAAAGCACAACCAAACTCTGAGTAATGTGGTCTAGTGCAATTATGTTTGCTTGCTAAGGCCGATATTAGATATTTTGACTTGATCTTTAACCCCAAAATAATTTGGATGCAACAACACTGGCACAAAACATGTTTTGAAAGAAAAATGTCATGGGTTATTAATATTTTTTCCAGTAGGATAATGTGTAATTGTCAGTGACAAAATGAGTCTTACTTACTCATCTAATTTACTGATGGATGGATGGAAGGCAGACACAGACAGACAGAAGACAGACAGATCTGGTGATGGGACCTCCTTATGATTTTTAGAGGACATCCCAGACTCCGTCTCAGGAGAGCTGTATCAACATGTGAGCGTGATATGAAATATAATATAGGCTACACTGTTATCTTAGAGGCATAATTACCCTCTTTGAGCAGCTCGCAATAGGAGTGACCCCGGCCATATGGAAAACACAAACTCATCTTCGACACTTTATTGACTCTGTGCTGCGGGGACTGCATCCCTTTCCATAAAGGAAGGTGTTTGCTTGAGCGCAATATCTCCAGCTGAAAACACCTGCCCAGCAACAGCAGCAGAGACCATGGAAACACTCGGCAGTCTGGGATGTGTCCTCAGCTTATTATAGAGCAGTGAGATATTGTGGTATTTATAGTTGATGGAGCTTCTTCCTTAGTTCTTTCTCTTTTTAACGGGACCGACCAGTGAGACTGTTGAAGTAGATGTTGCTCACTCTTTTCTCATAATCTTGCGGATTTATTATAATCCTCAACTCATCACTGCCGACAGCTGAGTGGCTGTGTTCATAAAATACTGTCTCTGCCCTGATTCTGCTTTTACTGGTTCCATCAAAATCTTTACGGTGCTGTTTTTCGAGCTGTGAGTTAACTAGGCAGAAAATAGGAAAGACCAAACAAACAAAGCATGGTATGCCGCCAATCAAACCGCATGATCAAACAGGATCTGTGTAAGGCTGCATCTTTGCAAGAAATGCAGGGATTTGGTGTCCCAGAAAATCGTAATGAAGTGCTGAGGTTGTCAAGAGACAACAGACAACAGCTGCCGCTTTTGTTATGATCCAACAAATCTGAGAAGCATATGAATATTCAGTTATATCATTCTTAATACAAGACACAATTAAGTAGTGTTAAATTTGCATGATGTGCTGAAATGCCTGAGAAAACAAACAGTTATAAGTATAAAATTAAGTAGAGGAACCAAATTAAAGCACATACTGTACAGGTATTTCAAGTACAACATTACTACACAGTATATAATGATCAAACCTCACCAAATATGGCACAGTTTCAGTAAATCGCATGGCAAGCCAAAGTTTAAGAGATGTGCTGTGTATATGTGCTGTATTAGATGTACAGTATAATAGATGTATATTAGTAACAGAGGTACATTTAGGTTTAGTTTATGACCAAGTGTAACTAATTTTGTGGACTGAATGAATTGTGACATGAAATGCAGCAAAAAAAAATATTTCTTACACAAAGAATGAACAAAACATCAATGAAGCTTACACTTGATTTACATCTTTTTTTTTTATATATATATATACTACATTAAATATTCATCTAGAACAAAGTTGAAAGAGAAGCTATGAGCCAAGAAAAGAGATCAAATATAAGAGAACAGGAGCAAACAATATAAGGATAGTAACAGTGAAGAGCAGAAATAAAGGAACTAATCAAAGCATACACATAAAGCAAAAACTCATAGCGGTAAATGAAATAAGACCGGAGGATGTATATATATATATATATATACACTAAAGTATTGGGACACCCCTCCAAATCATTGAATTCAGGTGTTCCAATCACTTTCATGGCCACAGGTGTATAAAATCAAGCACCTAGGCATGCAGACTGCTTCTACAAACATTTGTGAAAGAATGGGTCGCTCTCAGGAGCTCAGTGAATTCAAGCGTGGTACGGTGATAGGTTGCCACCTGTGCAATAAGTCCATTCGTGAAATTTCCTCACTACTAAATATTCCATGGTCAACTGTTCGTGGTATCATAACAAAGTAGTAGCAATTGGGGACAACAGCAACTCAGCCACGAAGTGGTAGGCCACGTAAAATCACAGAGCGGGGTCAGCGCATGCTGAGGCGCACAGTGCGCAGAAGTCGGCAACTTTCTGCAGAGTCAATAGCTACATAGCAAGAATAGTGTGTAGAGAGCTTCATGGAATGAGTTTCCATGGCCGAGCAGCTGCATCCAAGCCTTACATCACCAAGTGCAATGCAAAGCCTTGGATGCAGTGGTGTAAAGCACACCGCCACTGGACTCTAGCAGTGGAGACGTGTACTCTGGAGTGACGAATCACGCTTCTCTGTCTGGCAATCCGATGGACGAGTCTGGGTTTGGCGGTTGCCAGGAGAACGGTACTTGCCTGACTGCATTGTGCCAAGTCTAAAGTTTGGTGGAGGGGGGATTATGGTGTGGGGTTGTTTTTCAGGGGTTGGGGTTGGCCCCTTAGTTCCAGTGAAAGGAACTGTTAATGTTTCAGCATATCAAGACATTTTGGACAATTTCATGCTCCCAACTTTGTGAGAACAGTTTGGGGATGGCCCCTTCCTGATCCAACATGACTGCGCACCAGTGCACAAAGCAAGGTCCATAAAGACATGGATGAGTGAGTTTGGTGTGGAGGAACTTGACTGGCCTGCACAGAGTCCTGACCTCAACCCGATAGAACACCTTTGGGATGAATTAGAGTTTAGACTATGAGCCAGGCCTTCTTGCCAACATCACTGCCTGACCTCACAAATGCGCTTCTAGAAGAATGGTCAATAATTCCCATAAACACACTCCTAAACCTTGTGGAAAGCCTTCCCAGAAGAGTTGAGGCTGTTATAGCTGCAAAGGGTGGGCCAACTCCATATTAAACCCTACAGATTAAGAATGGGATGTCATTAAAGTTCATGTGCATGTAAATGCAGGCGTCCCAAAACTTTTGGCAAAATTGTGTATATCTTTTAATATGGGAGGGATCAGAAAATGCCTCTGACAAGATTTAAACTAGGGTCATCTCCACATAGTTTACGAGTCAATTCATCAGACTATTGTATATCAGGTTATACTGTAAATCTGCCTTATATACTGTTGGAAAATAGGTAAGAGGCCTAAAATCTGTTTGGCATGGTTAAACTGGCTAGAAAAACACACTAAGAGGTCAAAAGTACAATAATGGAGAAATGGGGAAGACAAATGTCCTCATGTTATTGCATCAGTACACCCGTCACCTCCATAGCAAATAAAATGGTCTCTCAAATGACACTTTTTGAAGACTAGCTAGGTGCTATTATTGTCACACCTGCGTAAGTGTCACTTATCGTGTTAAAGAACTACTTGACAAAGTAATACACCATACTGTTCCTCTCCTCGATGTGGGACTCGTGACTTTAAGCCATCAGTGTAACAGATTGTCTATTTAACCCCATATGTAACCCAGTGTGGCGCTGAATAACTGAAGAGACTCTGCACCTTAAATAGACTTTGAAGCTGTAAATGGATGCTTGGCTTGCAAGTTGCGTGTGCGGTTTTGGGCCAGCGTTCAGGACAAATGGTCAATCCATCAGGCTAATAGAGAGAGAGGAGAGTGAAGGAGAGGTGGGTTGCGGGTCTCTGACGGCAATCCGGAACGCTGATGCACAGCAGTGTGTGACGCGAAAGGCCACATTCATCCATCTTCCCTCCATATAGGGTGAGAAAATAAAGGAGCTTTCTACATAATTTTCTGTCATGAGGATTCAGAGTACCAGTATGCAGGCACTAAATTAAAGTGATGAACTGTATACAGTAAAAACTTAACAGTGTAGAGGGTAACACGTTACAAGTACTGTAACCCACGTCACATAATCTGATTGCATTATAGTTTTATTTAAAGTTGAGTTATTTCGTTTTATTAAAGCTGTAGGACAGCTTTCTAAGACCTCTAAACATTAACATCAATCAATTTTTCTGAAACACCTACTACGTGTCTTCTGCCCCCTGGTGGATTATCCATGCCCCGTCCGCCACCGTGTCCATGTCTTTTTGCTTGGAAATCTTTGCCAATTATGATAAAGCAATCACAAACACAAATTTAATTTGTTACTGATATTACAAAATTAATGCTTAGTGGAATCAGGTAACTTCAGCTTAATATTTCATACATTATTTATAAGTAGTGTTGAAAATGTGAGTATCAATATTCATATTAAATAATATTCTATTATTTATTTTAGTAATGACTAATTTACTTTATGATGCATACATTAAATGAATTAAAAACTGAAATATAACTTCACTGAAAAACTCATTTAAATAGCATTTTATTATTTTCTAAATAAGATTTAATTAGAGAAATTATAATTAGTTGTGATAAACAGCCTGATGTCACATACAAAAACAATTATTATAACTATTATTTATAACTATCATTACATAAAATATTATTATTATATAATTTCTAATGACAGTAATAATGATTACAATTATTAATTATTGTTATTGTCATTATTATATTATTATAAACATTATATAGTAATACTAATTAAAAATAATAATAATATTGTTGTTGTTGTTCTTGTCATGAGAATTTATTATATAATACTTTATTATTATTGTCCGGGTAAACCCTACATTGTGGGGATGAAATGCCCCCAAAAGGATAGTAAAACCAGAATATTTTTTCCTAGTGGGGACATTTTTTTGGTCCCCATGAGGAAAACAGCTTATAAATCATAATAAATAATGTTTTTATGAAGAGAATATACAATTGTTTTATGTCCTCATAAAACGCATGCCTGTGTGTGTTTCTAAAGGTTCATTAGGCTTTACAAGATCAAAGATTACACCATATTGGAGATATATGTGAATATATATGTGCACCACATATGTGATGGGCACCCTCCCACATCCTGTATGAATTGTTCATATAGACTTTACCGCACACAGAAGAACTGCAGATCACGAATAACAAATGAGTATCAAAACTGGAAGAGAGACAGCATCAGACCTACCAACCGCACTGAGATACAGTGACAGTTTCATTTCTCTGTTTTATTAACCATTCCAGCCGCCCTCCCTGAGACGGATATTAGCAGTAAAACCTACGTTATCTCCGGTACGACACCTCCTCTTTTATTTACCATCTCTCAGCCCACAGTGTCTCATGGGACAAGGCTGAGCGGAGGGCCCAGTCTGCACTGAATCATGAGGCAGACAGGCAGATTTCACTTCTGACACCTGTATCAACCCTTCAGTCGGCCCAGAAGCTCCTGAAACAAAGCAGGAGTGAGTCACTGAGAGCTTCTTTACCTCCTCACACCATCAGGTGCAGCTATCTGAAAGAAAAGCTATTTATAAAACAGCCCATGAGAAATCAAACTGCACTCCGAACCTCTCTGGAACAGGTGTGGTGGTTTAATAAAGGGGGCGGGTGCAGGAGAAGTTGGAAGTCATGGATCAAATGGATCCAGTATTCAAGATACATGAAAGACGAGTGTAATGCAGTGCCAACAGACCATGTGTCAGCAAAAGTGAGGAGTGCGAAAAAAACAAACCTGTTCAAAATGACAAAAATGCAAGCTTGATGGAGGTCGACCAATATGTCGGTTGTACATATTAATCGCCGCCAATACCCGAGGAAAGAGAAAAGTCAAGGTGTGAATACAGTACATGTTATCATTACATAGAGTCATGGTACAATAAATAAATGACTTTATGCCACAGTTTTTTATAGGACTGCTAAAGTTTCACCTGTTTCATCTACATTTTGGATCAGTTTAAATGTTAAAATAAATAAAAATTGTAAAAAGTTGTTTAGGGTCAGTAAATTTTTTTAAATAATAAATAAAAGTCTCTAATGCTCACCAGGGCAGCATTTATTTGATCAAAAATAATGTTAAAACAGTAATATTGTGAAATATTATTACATTTAAAATAATTGTTTTCTATTTTAATATTTTAAAATGTAATTCCTGTGATGGCAAAGCTGTGATACATTTTTCAGGATTCTTTGATGTATAGACAGATCAAAAGAACAGGATATTTTTGAAATAGAAATTGTAACAACCAGTTTAACAAATTTAAATATTTTCATGGTTAAAGCCATTATTGTTAATAATGTAATAAAGTTCAGCACTATTCAAAAGTTTTCCTTCAAAAAGTTTTTTTGCATTTCTTTACTTTTGGAAACTCTCACCGCTTGCTTTACTCCTCTGTCAATCCCACAATTCCATGCAAGCCTGGTGCTAAAGAACGAATTGAAACCATGTACGGTCAGAGTATTGCATTGTATTTTCTGCAATGATGTTTGCCTCCTGCAAATATGACACATACTCAGACACTGTCACAGTCACACTAATGCAAACACACACACACACACACACCTTCTGTGGTTCTGCCACAACATTCTCCAAACGTTGCACAAACGTAGGTAAGCTACACAAATAAGCCAGCTGTGACAGAACATTAATACAATGCCTGGCAGGGGAATATAAAGCACTATGAGAGAGTAATGTTGATAAGACCTCATGTTTATGGCATAATTACACCCCATAGTGTCCCTGGCTAATAATTATGAGCTGCAAAACCAACTATTCTCACCAATGTGTAATTAATAATGACAACAGACTCATTCCCGGTGGCAACCCATGTCCCTCTTCATCACTCTGAATTATGTGTCTCGGCCTGTGGGAGATTGTTTATGGAAAGCAAAAATCTAAAACATACATGAATCAAACAGGGGGGACAGCGAGGGAAAATGAGCAAACTGTGAACAAACAGCAAGGGAGACTGAAAGAAAGAGGTATTGTTTTTAAAAAGTCCAGAAATCACAGAGATGGAAAGCAAGCCTTCTCTTTGACAGGCATGCAATGGCTTCTACAGAAGATCTCAAAAATGCTAAGCATGTGCTCAATAATAGATAAAGTGTCAGATGTTCACCTTACTAAAGATTGTACCCACTTTGCACAAATGCATGTATTTTTAATACAACTCAAACACAAGCCTCTTGTGATAGCCCACAACACATCATGTTTAATATACGGCACTTCCCAAGGCATTTAACAGCAGAGACGTCAATTTTTCATGCTACTTCGAGATCTCCATATGCACTTCTGAGCATCTCTGAATCAGTGACATTCATACTTCCGAACAGAAACATCACCTAATTACAATCCATACACTTAAAACAAATAGGCAATTGGCAACTCAAACTACTTTAAATGCCAGCATTTACTTGCTATAATTTTAACTGTTAACCTGTGCTGGCCTTCCAAGACTATACACTCTACCCAAAACACATTGATCTCTGCTGGGATGGGATGTGCACTGCCAGTACTGAGAAATGAGATAGAATAAATGAAAAGGGGTTTAATAATAACTGAATCGATTCTGAGTTTAATGAAAATGTGCCTTATCAGCAGTGCCGTGCTAAGTCTGGTCTGCTACAATAAGCCCAGGGTTCCCTGTGGCTGTAATGTACAGCATGTTAACGAATAGCTGGTCATCTTAAAGGTGCACTCAGTCATTTTTTTGCTAATTAAAAAGTTTTATACTTAAAGAAATTAATAGAACTACTCAGGTGCTGAATAGCAGTCAGAAATATGATTAAAATTAAATCACATGAGATGAAGACTCAAGTTGCATCAGTCTTCTAGAAAAAGCTGTTTTATTCTCATGGGTGCGCAATATCACGCAATTGACAGAGTTAATGCTATTACTACAATTACAACTACTAATAACAACAAATGAGCTTTTAATTTAATTTAATTATTTATTAATGAATGATTTATTAATTATGGAGCCCCGCACATGACATGTGGACAAAAATATACTGTATATATATATAATGGCCACAAATTAAGAATTCATTGTTTTATTAAATTGTGGCCACAAATGATTAATTGGCCACATTGAACTAATTCCCTCATTTTTATTTAACTTAAACAAGGGGGAAAATTACAACATGCCCACGATTTAGTAAAACAAGAGAGCAAATTATTATATCGTACGCCTAATGTACTTAAGACAAGGGAACGAATTAGTCAAACGTGCTGATGTATGAACAAGTCATGGGAACGATTAATTAATAAATTAAACAAAATATATTAATGTTGTATTTATTTGATCAATTAATTAATTTTATAATTAATTTATTTTTTAAATAAATAACTTCATCAATACCCTATTAAAAATGTATATATTTATAAAAACATTTATTTCATACTAAGTATAGTTTAAATATATTAACATTTACTGATGTATCGCTAAAAATCATAATTAAACTTTATTTGGACTACCTGTACTACTTGTGCACAATGCACATTTCTTAATATAAGCCTAAAATGTGTTTTAGTGTCAATATTGATAAGGATTGTATGAACTTTGAATAATATTAGTCTTTAAATGCATTATATTTAAAGTGTACCTAAATTATATTTGCAATAGTTCAACTTTAGTACAATCAAATATACTTAAGAATATCTTTAGTTGGACCTCAGATCTACTTTCAAACAATTAAAGTGCATTAAGTACAAAATTAGTTGTTCCAATTTAGCAGACTTTAAGTATACTAGTTTAGTATACCAAAAAGTACACTTGCAAGGTATTTGTTATTAAAAACATAGATATGTTAATGTATTTGTAGTATACATGAAACAAATGTATTTCAAATATATTTTAGTATATTTATTTTTCAATAGGGTAATAGAGCAAAAAAATACTTGCAGGGTGCAGTAGCCAGTCATGCTAGCATCAACAACACACAAATATTTTTTTAGGGCTGCATGTCCATTGTATGAATGTGTGTACTATGGGGGGAAAAAAAATTAACAAAACAAAAGACAAACAAGCAGCTTCGGTGTGAAGCAGCAGGAAATAGTAAACAACATCATACATCCAGGCCAACCGGTATCAGTATAAAAACAAAACCACTGGTACTGTTGGGTCACTTACTAAGACTGTACACTCTAAAAAATGCTGGGTTAAAAACAACCCAAGTTGGGTTGAAAATGGACAAACCCAGCGATTGGGTTGTTTTAACCCAGCGGCTGGGNACTTATTCAAAAAAGCTCTGCAAAAATCTGGCTCACCGGCGTAACTCTGGGGCACAGGAAGGCGGGGCTCCGGCAGATCGCGTCGCTCCAGTGATGCGGGGGAGACCGGCGGTGTGGGTGGCGCAGTGGGAGCGTGAAGCTGTTGAAGTTGCTGGGAGAGACCGGACACCTGTGTTACCAGCGCTTGGACAGCGCGTCCGGTGGCATTGATGCTCTCCTGCTGCTGGTCAATGCGGGAGTTGCTGTGGTTGATAAACTCCGTTAAAGCTGCTGAACTTGCTGCGTCCATGATTGGTCAGATCGTTCTGTCACGGAATGAAGGCAGGATGCAAATGCAAGTTAATCTCTTTATTAGAGCTTCACACACAAGAAAGTCAGAAAGTACGAAACAGACACATGGGAACATAAACAGACAGCAGGAGAGTGGTAACACAGGGACTTCGATGGACGATGGTGATCCGTGGAGAATGGTGATCGGAGAATGGTGTCCGTGAGTCCGTGAGTGAAATCCAGAGAGTAATCCAACAAGGAACACGAGAAACAGGAAACAGCGGCTAGAAGTCCAATCCAGGGAACACACAACACGAGAACACGAGACACAAACACCGGACTCCAAACAACGATCTGACAAACAAGAGACGAAAGACAAGGCGTTAAATAGGCCGATGGTAAGTGCCCGCAGCTGCCGCTGATCAACAATCAGCGGCGACGCCCACACAAAACAATGAGGTGACACACCCACACCATCACACAGACACCAGGATGAGACAACGGATTCATGAACCGTGACAAAGACTGAAGAACAGGCAATGGTGATTCAGAGGCTAGGAAGTCATTAGCAAGAAACACAGACAGTTGTCCCTGTCCCTTTAAATATAACATTAAAATGTGTTTAATTTACAACTGCTCACATTACTGACTAGAATGATGTTTCTTTTTATCTACAAAGCACTGTCTGTCTAAGCATTGCCTCACAATCTCTTGGAGATCTTTACACCCCGCTGGGGTTTATGCAAACGAATGGTGTTGATTACAATACACAAAAGCATTGCAAATTAACCTCCTGCGCTTTCTATGGATTAAAGGAATAATTTCACCAAAGGAATGTGAAATTTCAGGAGAAAAAAATAATAATTTCTTTGAGCCCTCTATGGAAATTCTTGCCACAGAAATCACTTCAAATGAAAATATCAAGTGCTTTTCAAGGCAACAGTGTCAGATCCACGGCCGTAATTCCTCTGCTGTTCTAACATGTCTTTAAATCCTTATTTTGATAATATTCTATCTTCTTGCCTTCTCTCAGGGCTTGGATTATTGGCTGAATAATAGATCTCACTGCATAGTTAAGGCCAGTAAAAGGGTGAATGGAGGTGAACGCAACCCTTGCACTGACCCAACCACATCTTAATCCGGCCAGTTGCACTTTTGGAAACCTCATCAGACCACTCAGCCTTCCCACACTCTCAGAATTGCAGGTTTACTTGCACTGTTATCGAGTAGTAATTGAAGGGTTTGACCCTGTGGTGAAGGAGACTGTGTAACTTTGCAGTGACAGTTTCTGGGCACTCGTTTATTATAGCTCCATTCAAACAGGAGTTTCCAGGCACTGAACTCTGAATGGCTAAGAAATTAACATTTACGGCATTAATAAAAATACTGTATCAGTTGTATGGTACGTTTACTTAATGGAATGTACCGGGTCCAATATACTGTAAGTAAAGTTCTATCGACAACATTTGTGGCACAATGTCGATAACCACAGAAAACCACTTACAGATTGGGACTGTGTGGTAATTACATTGGAAACAGATAACCATTAGTTAATTTACCTAGAAAGGTAGCCCCACTTCAAAAAGATGACTTAGACCACTTAAAATGATCAAAAGTCAAAATGATTTTCTGTGGTAATACACATTATGCTAGAAATGCTGTCAGCAGAGTCGGAACATTCTATCAACTAGGGCTGGGTATTGACACAATTTTCACGATTTGATTTGACTTCTATTCACAAGCTTTCGCTTCGATTCAATTCCGATTTTGCTTCGATTCAATATCGATTATTTGGGATATACTGGATATCAGATACACATGGCAAATTTTCTTGAGGAAAAAAAAATCTCTAAACTGATGTTGTAAACTATAAATGGGAGTCAGTTGGTACTACATTGCTAATATTGAAGGTTAAAATTAACTTATTTATATACAAAAACTTACACTCATGAATCATGTTTTTTATTATAAAAAAAACGTATAAAGTAATAATACTAACTTTAGAAATACATAATCATATTTCTACTCCAATTTGTTTTTTTAATTTAATAACTGATTTATTCAAACATGCATTAAATATTGAAGAACATTAAAAATTATAATTAATATGTAATATGGTGCATATATCTAGCTAAATGCTCCTCTCTAGAGTTTATCTTTCTAGCTGACTAACGAGTTTATGGTCACTGAATATGGGTTTACTGAGGTAAATGTGATGTTGCATTACATTGTTTACAAGCTGTTTTACTGATGTCTTTCCGCAGTTGAAACACTGATAGAGCTATTACACGAGACATGATATGGATTTCGGTAAGTTGTACTGTATCTTTTAACATACCTTCAGATGTTCATTTATGTTTATTTCGCGCTGTAAGTGGTATTAAAAAGGAGGAGATGATCGGTTCACGCGTGTGTCTTGTTGCCGCTTCTGTTGAACTGAGGCACTACAGCGATCTGTCACGCCAGATTAAACAGCGCCAAAACTGTTTATTTTTTGAATTTCATAATAAAATGGACGTCATTTAAAATCTGAGACTTTGGTTCATATCAAAAGTAATAAAGCAATTGTAACCAAACCCTACAATTAACATCCACTACTGATAAAAAATAAAATAAGATCTGCTGCTGTAGAGTAATAATAATTTATAACTTTTTTTCCTCCACATTTTTTTCATCCAAAGCCAGCAATTCTAAAATGCCTTATCAATTATCCTAGATCAAATAAAATGACAGTAATGGAACACGTTCCTGCACTAATTACATTCTAACTCTCTTCACTGGTTCTGCTCAAACCGAGTCTCATAATGTCAGAGATTTTATGAGGCCTCCCTGAGAGCAGCCATGGGCAGTATGTGTCAAAACATGTGCCTATCTATCTAAAAGTTCTGTGCCAGTTATTGGCTGTACGGCCACATGCTTGACTGCATCAGCAGTGCCAGTGTCAGGCTCGGTTGGTTGAGAGGACACTAAGAGGTTTAGTTGTCTGTGTGCTTGACTGGGCCCTCTGTGAAGTTTGACTATAAAGAAGGATAAACTTGTTATCTGTCCAGCAGTGTGGCAGTGCACTGAGGGGGCACACAAGGCTGAGTCTCAGAGAAATATATGACTGGTTATGGCAGCACATCCAAGAAATTTTCGATGAGAATTTTAAAAACAGTGATGGCAGACTTGGTGTGTGAAATGTCTTGAATTTTTTTAAAACGTAAAGCCTGGCTTATCCTGTTGGATGCTAACTTCTTTACACACGATCAAGTCAGGACACAAAACGACTAAGCTTGTGACCTTTTTCTGTAAGTCATCTGAGGTTGGCATAAAAAATGTGTTTCCAAAATCCTAATACTTTTCCATAAGAAAGAACAATCTCACAAATGAGTGCTCTTTAATGTATCAGTTGTTTCTCCTAAACTGCCAAGACATTAAAGAGCACTCATTTGTGAGATGACTTATCTGAGGTCAAATAAAATAAATGTGTGTTTGTACTTCAGTCTGTCAAATAAAGAAAAGTAAAGTAAAAATACAATTTCCAAATTATTTTGTTTGGGCTATCCTCAGTGACTTAATAGCTATATATTCATATTGACTGTCAATAACAATCTCATTTGTTTCTATTTCTTATAAGAAACAAGAAAGACAAAGTTAGTTCTTCTGTGAAACATAAACAAGAAGTCCACTTCAGTTTCCTGAGCTACAAAAGCAATACAACTACTTTATTCTGCAGAAAATGTCAGTAAAATCAATGCAAACGTTATCTGATGTAGACTAAGACTGTAAGACAGAGCTACAGGAAGCCAAACCAATTCCTCCTTCCTTCATGTCACAAACAAAAAGCTTTCCACAGTTTATATCAATTCAGGTTGGGAACATGCTTCATGAACTGTGTAGCAATCCATTCAACTTCTGATAGATGTGGCTGTGGAGGACAGATGGACTTCCAATGAGCTTTACTAATCAGAGGTTGAGAGAAAGTGAGGCAGAGAAAGACTGGAGAGCGAGGCCTAGTAGCAGATGGGTAATCTGCATACTCATCATCACGGCAGCCAGAGCTAAAGAAACTGATCCCTTTCCTAATAGGCAGGTTAATAAGTGTGTGTTTTTTGAGTTTGTCGATAAGTGTGAGAAATGGGAAGACATGAAAGAGGTATTTAAAGAGATATACATTGAGATAAGAGTGAGTATATTTGCTCAAAACAGAGGCTAAAAACCCCTGACATCTATATATGTTGGCACTTGTGTGTGGTATGCGTCACTGTAATGAATGTGCAGTTGTATTGCGCTCAACTGCTTGCATTTGTTATTCAGACAGCTACTGTAGTTATAGAACAATAAGCTGGATAAACAGAGGCATGCGTTACTTTCTCATTCTATTAAAGGTAATTTCAAGGCGAACACACTGCGCTCAAGGGCCACTGC
>RJVU01050883.1:1198646-1226389 GCA_003731715.1 Anabarilius grahami | reverse complement strand
CACACACACACACACACACACACACACACACACACACACACACACACACACACACACACACACATTTACACTGAAGTAAAAGGAAAGACCTTGAGTTTATAAGGAAAGAGAAGCATCTGGTTAAAGGCGCCAATATATTTCAATTGAAATCGAAGAACGAATGGTGTGACATCATTTAAAAACAAAATCAGGCCAAAATGAAGTTGTTTTGCATTAGTTTCGGGGAGTTTGAAATAGTTTGCCAAAGTGAACTTTACGTAAAAGTTCGCTCTGGCTGGTAAACCCCTTCGAACTACCATTGGTCCATGGCGATTACGTAATACGTAGGTGTGCTCTGAGGCTCCGCCTTCTTTGATGTGGAAATCTTCCGGTTCATTTCCTCTGTTCAATTTATCGAGGTCAGACGTCTGCAAGTAAAAAACATGAAGACACTAGAGAGCCGCTTTATAGAAGAAAATGAAGTTGGAATTCTAATTGAAAGAGACACTGAAACTATTTTTGTTTAATACTGTAAAGCTGCTTGCTTTTAAAAAATCTATTGTGTAAAGTGTTATATAAATAAACGTGACATGGCTTTACTGGATTAAATTGCACAGCTTATGCAAACTGTTTTCTCACTGCTGTCATTTTTGTTGTGTGTTTATTTTGTTATTGAATGGAAAGCATGCATCATACATTTACATATTTATCTAAACGCTGCTCTCAGCAGTGTGGGAAGTGTTGGGATGTTCGCTAACAGTATACCGCTGGTCACATATTTTGAACTTCTTTTTACCCCAAAGCAAAGAATGAAAACTTTGCTGTCAGGGCTTTAAGTCCTATACAGCCTTATCTGACGCCCATAATGAACAGAAGATTAGATGTGAACAGGCCATACGTTCAATGCGGGTTTGAATCCAGCCTGTGTCATGCCCTGATCTCTGTACTCCATTTTTTCCTCATCATGTATTGACATCTTTCTACTGTGTCCATCAATAAAAGGCAAAAAATAAAAGGCTTTACACCAGCTGAGCAGTGTAAAGATGCTGTAGGAGCCGCCTTAGCCACATCAATTGCCTTGCTATGATGCACAGAACTCCATGCTAAGGAAATCTAGCTTTCCTGTAGCTCAGTGGTTAGAGCGTGGCACTAGCAATGCCAAGGTCATGGGTTCGATCCCAGGGATTGCACATACTCAGATACAAATGTATAGTATAATGCAATGTAAGTCGCTTTGGATAAAAGCGTCTGCCAAATGCATAAACGTAAATGTAAATCAAATCCAGTGCTATCCCACAGATTTCCTGTAGCTCACTCAATTTACACTTTCAAAGTGACAGAAATCTGGAAAAATGAACAGGAAATATTACAGTGGGGACCGGAAACTCAAAATGCTGCAATAGTATTGGTACCATGTCCAAAAAGCATAAAAATAAATTTACCATGGCACTTTTTTGTGTAAAATGAAATACAATAAAAATCAATCAATCAATGTGTCTGTTCCTGTGTCTAGAAAAAAAAGTCAATTTAGTCATTTTTTACACAGCTCTTGGTCAGTAACAGCATTCAATTAATATTTCTGAACGATCAGCACTCATCCAGGTAATTCTGTAACTGACCAGGAAACATATCTCCTTTCATATTTCTCGGTTTTGCCATACAAATGCAAGTTGAAATAGCTAATTGGCACCATTTTGCATCTAAAAATGACCAGTCACTAAAAATAGTCTTTGGAAACTTCAGTATTACTTTTGCATTGAAGATCATCTTTCGAAAGATAGCTAGAAGCGAGGAGTCTTCAGTTACAGCAAGAAAAAAGAAAACACTCAGTAGTACAAAATTGTAACAGACACAAAGAGCTGGATGAAAGAGAACTTAAAAGATATATTTTTTTCCAATTATGACTGGCTAACTGTCTATTATCCTTTACATATTATCCCCAGGCTAATTTTTAACAGTTTTATCAAGCCAATCCTCCATGTCATAAAACATTCATTCAGTCACAAGCCACCCCAGTGACATAAACAAGCTAGCTAATGGGCTAACGCTAGGTCTCACAGAAAAGGCGAGAATGCTATCATTTCATTAGCTTGTTCAATTGTTTTCCTCACACTGAGATTGGGCTATTATGGGCTTCCTTTTAACATGCTGACTATTCAATGTCAAGAACAGATTCAGATGCAAATATCAATATGGGATATTCTACCTCCGCCTCTCCTCCATTATCTCTCTTCACATTCATTTCTGTCCAAAAAGAGGGATTAATAATATGCAGCTAATCTGAGTCTCTCAGCGTGAAATAAGGCTGGTTGTGCTTTTGCCAAGTTTACATGCCGTTAGTGCTCTCCCGCCCCCATGTCAAAATGCATTTGCATAAAATCCCATTTTTTTTCCGATGCGGCCTAAACGTGCCAAATCCATTCACTGCTGTGATTGCGATATCACAGCCCGTCGGAAGGACGTGAAATGAGGGAGGGGAAAGGAGAGAATGGAACCAGCTCGTCTTTTCCACCCATTTCACACCTCTACCACACCAGCCTGTTCTGTAAACACAAACAATACTCTGAGGGAAAAATGTGTTGCATGCAACTTAGAATAAATTAGGCTATGCGAGACAAGACAGGGCTTATTTCTGTAATTTAAACAGTATAGCATGGTGAAAACAATGCCAAGATCATGGGTTTGATTTCCATGGAATGGATGAACTGATAAAACATATATTGAAGGCAATTTATAGGATTAGTTCACTTTCAAATGAAAATTACCCCAAGCTTTACTCACCCTCAAGCCATCCTAGGTGTATATGACTTTCTGATGAACACAATCGGAGATATATTAATAAATATCCTGACACATCCAAGCTTTACAATGGCAGTGAACGATACCAACGAGTATGAGCTGAAGAAAGTGCTTCCATCCATCATAAAACTATTCCACATGGCTCCGGGGGTTAAAAAAGGCCTTCCGAAGCGAAGCGATGTGCACCACTAGCAACATCACATGGAATAAAACAATATTTACAAACAATTTACACAAACATTAATTCTGTTTGTGTTTTATGAACATTCTGCGTCTTCTGCCCCACTTTCAATCTGCCATTTTTCTTCTACAAGCCTTTGAGCTCTTTTATCATTACTTGACTTGTGCAAGGAACTGTGTGAAAATACAAAAAATTTAATTAATAAATAATCTGCTCCTGTAATAATTTGTTTCAACAGGAATATAAGTTGTTGGTGCTTTACTGCTACTAGTGTTCATTTCAGCTGTTTGAATGTATGGGTATGTATGAGCAGGTTGCAGAATTTGACATTATATAGTAGAAAGTATTTTAAAGTGTCCCTATTATATATTTTTTTCAGAATATTACTTTTCATGCAATGTGTAATATACCTGTTTGTGAATGTAAAAGGTGCAAAGTTTTAAAGATAAAAGTGCACAACAAAAAAGTTATTGTCTCCTAAAAGAAAGAATCGATTCTGCTGAACTGCCGAAACGAGTCGTCAGCAATTCCAATCTCACTTCCGTATCATACACTATATTGCTAAAAGTTTTGGGATGCCTGCCTTTACGTTCACATGAACTTTAATGACATCCCATTCTTAATCTGTAGGGTTTAATATGGAGTTGGCCCACCCTTTGCAGCTATAACAGCCTCAACTCTTTTGGGAAGGCTTTCCACAAGGTTTAGGAGTGTGTTTATGGGAATTTTTGACCATTCTTCTAGAAGCGCATTTGTGAGGTCAGGCAGTGATGTTGGCAAGAAGGCCTGGCCTCACAGTCTAAACTCTAATTCATCCCAAAGGTGTTCTATCGGGTTGAGGTCAGGACTCTGTGCAGGCCAGTCAAGTTCCTCCACACCAAACTCACTCATCCATGTCTTTATGGACCTTGCTTTGTGCACTGGTGCGCAGTCATGTTGGAACGGGAAGAGGCCCTCCCCAAACTGTTCTCACAAAGTTGGGAGCATGAAATTGTCCAACATGTCTTGGTATGCTGAAGCATTAAGAGATCCTTTCACTGGAACTAAGGGGCCAAGCCCAACCCCTCAAAAACAACCCCACACCATAATCCCCCCTCCACCAAATTTTACACTTGGCACAATGCAGTCAGGCAAGTACCGTTCTCCTGGCAACCGCCAAACCCAGACTCGTCTATCGGATTGCCAGACAGAGAAGCGTGATTCGTCACTCCAGAGAACACGTCTCCACTGCTAGAGTCCAGTGGTGGCGTGCTTTACACCACTGCATCCGACGCTTTGCATTGCACCTGGTGATGTAAGACTTGGATGCAGCTGCTCGGCCATGGAAACCCATTCCATGAAGCTCTCTACGCACTGTTCTTGAGGTAATCTGAAGGCCACATGAAGATTTGAGGTCTGTAGCTATTGACTCTGCAGAAAGTCGGCGACTTCTGCGCACTGTGCGCCTCAGCATGCGCTGACCCAGCTCTGTGATTTTACGTGGCCTACCACTTCATGGCTGAGTTGCTGTTCTTCCCAATTGCTTCCACTTTGTTACGATACCACTAACAGTTGACCGTGGAATATTTTGTAGTGAGGAAATTTCACGAATGGACTTATTGCACAGGTGGCAACCTATCACGGTACCATGCTTGAATTCACTGAGCTCCTGAGAGCGGCCGATTCTTTCACAAATATTTGTAGAAGCAGTCTGCATGCCTAGGTGCTTGATTTTATACACCTGTGGCCATGAAAGTGATTGGAACACCTGAATTCAATGATTTGGAGTGGTGTCCCAATACTTTTGGCAATATAGTAATAAAATGAATTAATTAATAAATAAAAAATTAAAATATATATATTTTTGACCTTGAATGCATATAAACCTATTGTAGGAGATTAGGAATGTTTAAAATAGGATAATAGGGGCATTATAACAAAAATAAATGACATGATTCACCCTTAAAGTAGTAGTTTACTCAAAAAAAAAACAACAACAAATATATTACTCACCCTCAACTCTCTCCCCTACCAACAAATATATTACTCATCCTCATCTTGTTCCAAACCTGTATGATGATGTTTTTTATCCATGGAAAACAAAAATGTATTATTTTTTTCTTAAATTATCAGATAGATCTTTTCCATACAGTACAACATTAGATGGCAGTGATAAAAACAAAACAAAACAATAAAACCACTAAAATAATTCACTATTTAGATTGCAAGCTATATTAAGTTGACTGAAGTCATAAAATATTTTGTGGAGGAACAAGGCGAAACTCTCAAATTGGTCACTGGTCAATGGTCACTGTCATTGTATGACAAAGATCTATGTGAAGATTCTTCAAAATTCTCCTTTTGTGTTCTACAGAAAAACAACAGCATATGGAACTGGAACAAAATATTATAAAGTAAATAATGACAGAATTCTCATTTCTGAGCGAACTACTCCTCTGTAAGTGTCTTTGTGTGCAATATGACTCTCAAATTCAAAAAATTCCTCTGTGTCAGGTTTGGATGCTCTGATCATGGACTTCTTGGCATATCTCTGATCACCAATCAGAAATCTCTGCTGCCAGTCTCACTAAGCAAGAGCCGTGAAGAATACGTAATCATTCTCTTCACCCCATTTGATATTCCACTCCATGCAAGCATGTCTCCTGGTCTCTTGCTGTCTTTCTCACCATGTCTATCTCTATCCTTCTGTCTTGCTCTCATTCTCTGCTTCATAACACAACTACACTGCTTATGTGTAAATCTGTCATTACACCAAATGGATATCAGCCATTTCTGATTCTTGTGTGACCTGTAGCTGAAGACAAGAGTTACAAAGAGTCAAACAACCTAGTATTACTTGCAAGTAGCTACTTACTGTACACTAATTGGATCCTTCTAAAGTAAAGTGCCTTGCACAAGGGTCCAATTATGATAAAAGTTGATTGCCGTCACCCATTTCTTTAGTTTCATGTCTGATATTCAGGGTTCAATGGCACATCTACAATCATCATATTCGTATGTCATAATATATTGAATAACATATTACATTCACAATTTAATATTCAAAAAGAAAAATATATATATTTCTTAATTTTTAGCACAATATCACAAATAAGGGAACAATGGATGACATTTCTGTCACTAAAAGTCTAAAATTAAAACTAGCAATTTGAAACAATTCTCATGTGTCAAACTAAATATTTTATTGGGATTTTTTGTCATCAATACAACGTTCTACCTTGTTTCTTAAAATCTTAAAAAAATCCAGGTCCTTCATCTACCAGGAAGTGACATCATTTCTAGTCTTAAAATAAGTTTCAACAGTGGATTTAATAAATTCTGTCATGTTTTGTAGTATCAGTTGGTTTGCCTCAGTCTAAAACTTGTCCCACCCTGCTTGAAAAAAGTTGGTTATACAGTATTACAATTTCAAATGATGATTAAAATAAACATGAAATTTAATTTAAAATTTAATTTTGTTGACTATAACTTATTCATTTAGCTAAGTCTCAAATCTTCAGCTATTTATTTCAATCCCATAAAGGAATTGTTAATTTGTTAAGTAATAAAGTGCCACTGATGGTAGTATATTTTTGAAAGTCTGCTAAACCTCTTAACTTAAATACTTACATTACAACACAAGCATATTTCCATTTTAAAGGTTACAGAGTTACCTTTGTGTTGTCAGGGCCAAGTACACCATAAATATGGCCTTATGCTGCATGACAAAGTGTTTGAAATAAACACTGTGATAAACAGACTTACCTCAAAGTGACAAAAATGAGATCAATGTTTCCATATTTTGTCATGTGTGGCTAGTTTATACTTTTTATAACTGCCCTATTTCTCGGCTGATGGAGATTTGTTGAGTGTGCATGCAGATTAATCACATTGAAGGAAAGCTCTCATTTGTCCTTCTGGCAGTGGCCTCATTGCATTTCTCTCTCTGGAGCACTTCTGTAAGCCTATTCGTCAGATAAATCACTGTAAATGTACAGAGATGTGCCGTTACAGCTGTTTCGTTATCTCTCTAAACAACAATTATTGCTTAAATCCATGAACAAAACCTCTATCCTGAGGAAACAGTTTAATAAAGTTTGTTCCATTCTTTAGGAAATCATTGTCTGTTCCTGTTGTAAATCCACTAGATATATTGAATACAATTTCAGGTAATCTATCAGCAAGAGAGACGTGTCAGCATTCTTCAGCGCTACGTTTGTCTCCATAATGACACTATTGTTTTGTTAGCAGTGTTTACTGTCCTAGGGGAAGCCTTTATTTTTATACTATGTGCCTCAGCTGCTCTCAGTTAAAGATATACAGATACATATACTTTACAATTAAAACAATACGTCATTATTTTTTCCTCATTACCGTACAGTTGGGGGTCTTAGAAATTAGTTTAATTTTCTTTTAATTAAATCTCTGCTTGTGTTTAATTGTTTTTATGAAGTACATAGATTTAACATTAGACGCATACCAGACTTTCAGAAATATAGTTTTTTATATATTTTTTTGATTTTGGTGGTTAATGTGACACAAACTTTTCTATTTTTTTTTTTTGCTATTCAAATAAATGGTGCCATTTCACAAAATAATATTTAAATTAAAAAGTAAAAAACAAACAAAGAGTACTGAACTATTGCACCAGATAGATAGGTAGAATGAAAGATAGAACAAAAGAGACACAGACAGATAGAATGACAGACAGACAGACAGACAGACAGAAATATAGACAGACAGACAGACAGACAGTTAGATAGATAGAATGACAGACACAGACAAATATAGACAGACAGATAGATAGAACGACAGACAGATATAGACAGATAGAACGACAGACAGATAGACAGACAGACAGACAGACAGACAGATAGATAGGTAGATAGATAGATAGAAGGACAGACAGACAGATAGACAGATAGACAGATAGATAGATAGAACGACAGACAGAAATATAGAAAGACATAGACAGACAGACAGACAGACAGATAGATAGATAGAATGACAGACAGACAGAAATATAGACAGACATATAGACAGACAGACAGAAATACAGACAGACAGACAGATAGAACGACAGACAGACAGACAGACAGATAGATAGATAGATAGATAGATAGACAGAACGACAGACAGACAGAGAGACAGACAGACAGATAGATAGAATGACAGACAGACAGAAATATAGACATATAGACAGACAGACTGACAGACAGACAGACAGATAGATAGACAGATAGATAGATAGATAGATAGATAGATTTTTTTACGTAATAAATAACTTTACAGCCATGACTGAATTAGAACAAATAAAGTTAATATTAGGAGAGGGACAGACAGCAGCACTGGCTGTGAGATACGTGTGGACATGCCACAGCCTGAGAGACAGCAGGTGAATGTATGTAATGTGTGTGTTTGTCCTCAGTGTGTTTCCCTATTGTCCACCACAGTGACCCTCAGTATGTGTGTGTATATATATATTTGTTTAACCACTGTGGACCAAATGTTCAGACATGTTCTAATGTGTTACACTGTGAATTTAAGTTTAAGTTATGTTATAATATTTGATAGCGTTATAATATTTGATATTATTTTATTTTATTATACAGATGTTTTTTATTATTTTTTTATGTATGCTTTGTCTACATCCTGGTGTTTGACAGACAGACAGACAGACAGACAGATAGATGATAGATAGATAGATAGATTGTCAGACATATAGATAGATAGATAGATAGATAGATAGATTGTCAGACATATAGATAGATAGATAGATAGATAGATAGAATGACAGACACAAACAGACAGAAATATAGACAGACATATAATTGAATCTGAATCATATAGACAGACAGACAGACAGACAGAAATATAGACAGACATATAGACAGACAGACAGATAGATAGATAGATAGATAGATAGATAGAATAAAAGACAGACAGACAGACAGAAATTTAGACAGAAATATAGACAGACATATAGATAGATAGATAGATAGATAGATAGATAGATAGATAGATAGATAGATAGATAGATAGATAGATAGATAGATAGAATGACAGACACAAATAGACAGAAATATAGACAGACATATAGACAGAATGACAGACAGACAGACAGACAGAAATTTAGACAAAAATATAGAAAGACAGAAATTTAGACAGAAATATAGACAGACATATAGACAGATAGATAGACAGATAGATAGATAGATAGATAGATAGATAGATAGAATGACAGACACAAACAGACAGAAATATAGACAGACATATAGACAGACAGACAAACAGACAGACAGATAGATAGATAGATAGAACGACAGAAAGACAGACAGAAATATAGACAGACATATAGACAGACATATAGACAGACAGACAGATAGATAGAATGACAGATAGATAGATAGATAGATAGATAGATAGATAGATAGATAGATAGATAGATAGATAGATAGATAGATAGATAGATTGATCCAAAATTTCATCCCTTTCATACACCCTGCTATTATGGCCTCTCAAGAGAAAGTGGTAACCCTTCCTCCAGGATGTAACTTAAACAAGAAGACATATATGTGTGGTTATTAGCCACCCTGTTAACCCTCATCTCAGCAGCAGGGAGCAGATAAGATGCAGTGCAGGGTCACAGCAAACTCTCTCCTCAGCTTTATCAATGTTCTGCTCTGCTACTAATACAGTGCATAACAAGAACATGTCAGGTTCACAAATAATAAATGATGGTTGTCACACTTCATACATTATATATCACTCAAACCAATAACTATGTGTTTTCATTAAAAGCAATGCAATACTATTTTTGGTAGACCAGCCTCACCATTCAAATGTTGAAGGTGGCTATGCTGGCTCACCAACTAAATCAGCACCAAACCAGTATTAAAAACTAATCAATAAACATTTATTAATTAAATCAGTTATTTTAAATGAAACAAGTGAATTTAGGCATCTCAACATGATAATGTACAGTTTGAAAAAGTGGATATTAATTTTGAGATTTGCTATACAGTAAGTATTACATTTAACCGTGTAATTAAATTAGTGTTTTTTTAATTTTTTTTATTAAAGATTAACTTTAAGTGAGGGTTAGATGATGGCAAAGATAATATTAATGTAGAAGTGTTGAAATGAGCATACACAACTACAACTGTATATCTAATAAATTATCAATGAATAAAAATTAAATCCCTGATACCAAAATGAAACTGTCTGGCTGTACACCAAGAAACCTCACAGAAGTCCAGGCATCTGAGGTACTGTTTATGTGGAATCTACTATGGTTTGCAATTTGTACGAAAGCAATTTGGCGTAATTTTTTGAAAGTGAACTATCTTGTTGATGCAGGCCTTTAATTGGCCTGTAGAATATTGCATTTCTCATTGTTGCATGTCTCTGCTGAAATTACTTTCCGCAGGCAGCACAGCTCGCATTCTTTGTGCATTAGTGACGTAAATGTCATGGTGTTAACTTTTGCTAATAAAACCAAAGGGACAAAAACACCTGAAGAATCTGAATAAAGTAATGTTTTCTGTTTTTAGCTGCGTTTTTTCTCTTTGTTACCAATATACAGTTGTAAAAAGCTGCAGCTAGTATAGTGTTGATGATTCAAACATACTACACCAAATAATAAAGTGAAATGAGACCTGCGGGGGCAGAGGAAGAGTTGGCACCAAACTCAGCTTTCAACCAAGCAATCGAGCCATGAGTGAAAACACCAAAGAGATTTCACATTTTCTGAAGATCCCACAGCACATTCACACACTTTGGCTCTTCCACTGAGGTTCCATATCACCTGCACAGCACTCTGGCTCATTCTGAATAGGGTTAAGGGTTCAACACTCAAAGGATTTCGAGAAAGTGGGAGGTCACCGGGAGTTTTAACCACAGAACCCACTCCAAAAATCTCCCTGAGTAGACAGCAGATCAGTGAACCTGCAGCTCATCTCAGAAATATGATTATAAGCGCACACTGCTCTTGCTCCATGACCTCTCCACAATCCCTTTCAATCCTGAGGTCACGGAGACACTGAGCACAGGGACCACCCTGATGGGAAACATGACCTCTGTGATGCAGCAGTCTGGTTGAATCGACTCAACATGTGTATGATGAGAGCTCCCATTGTTCATGAAGTGTTAAAATGGTTCCAGTCCCTCTCAAGACTTGGGGAAATGGTACTCATACTGGCATTTAGATAGAACTGATCAAATGGTAAGTGGGACAAGGGAGTTACTTTTAGAAAATGAATTGTAGTATTCATATGAAGCGAGTTTAAAAACTGATTTGCATTTTAAAAGCTTAAACTCCAAATTTTTTTTGAAATAAGCTAACTTTTTTGTTGTTTGTCAGAATAACACTAACCAGGGTTGTGCAAATCTAGAATTGAAGAACTAGCACCACATGGGAAGCTTAACTGGAATTTGAATTGAAATGAGGAAAAGGAATTTTCTGAATTGTAATTCAAAGAAATTATACATCCTCTACTGTTCAAAAGTGTGGGCTTGAATGTTTTTGAAAGAAGTCTCTTATGCTCACCAAGGCTACATTTATTTTATTAAAAATACATTAAAAACATTGGTTTAAGTTAATATATTTTACTTAATTTTATTCCTGTTATGGCAATATTGAATTTTTAGCAGCCATTGCTCCAGTCTTCAGTGTCACATGATTATAATATGCTGATTTGGTGCTCAAGAGACATTTCTTATTATCAGAGTTTAAAACAGTTGTGGAATATTTGAAGAGTTTGGTTCCAAAACGCAATAACTCCATTTTGATTAATTTGAGTAAAAAGGTGTTTTCTTTACCAAGAAAGTGGCAAGATGAAAACCACTATTTTCTGTTTTAAACTTTTACATAGCATCTTTTGGTTATAAAAACATAAAAAATTCAAATCTACATTTTGATTTTAAAAGGTTTATTATAAAAACATATTATTTTCCCCCCAAAATGCAATAAATCCACGACACTTTTTTTTTCAAAATGCAATTAATCCATCAATATAAAAGTTATTTTTCAAATTGAAAATACACAACAAAGTAAGTTGATTCACATATATGACAGAGTCTAAACTTTGCCAATATTTATCTTATATACAGGCATTTTACTAAAAATACATTCGCTCCCAAAATGAATTCAACGGGTCATCTTGTTAATGTTATAAATTATTTGTCATTACCGATTAAAGTGTATCTGGCGCCACCGCACGGTTAAATAAATACATTTGCCGAGTACATTGGTATTAAAAACGGATAAAAAAAAAGCCTTCACTGTTTACAGTGGGTGGAATGGTGCGCTGTGATTGGTTGAGCAGATATATCGTGTTCTGCAGAAAAAGGAGACTGGCGTTTGTCGCGTTTTGGAAAGAACGGGAGAAAACATGACAGAATTAATAAATGACTTTTCAATAACGACCAGATACAATACTGATTTTGGCGGAAACTCAATTTTTTGAAAATGGCGTTTATCGCATTTTGGAACCAAACTCTTCATTTTGTGGAAACCAGAATATTTTTTTATAGGATTCTTTGATAAATAGAAAGTCTAAAAGAACAGCATTTATTTGATATTTTAGCAATCTTTTAAATGCATTTTGATTCATTAAATAGGTTTAATGGTTTTGTCAAGCAAAAATTCAAGCATGTTTTTCTTTACAAACTTCGCTTTCAAAACTAATTTTTAATATTAGTTTTAGTATATTAGTATACTTTATTACACTGAAATTGCAATTCTGCCTCCTGTCTACTACTGTACCTCAATTCAAATTCAGGAATAACATTGGAACTTAAACCACATTCTCAATGTTGAATGGCGCACAGTGACGAGTAATTTGTCCACACTGAAAACGATTCAAAATTCATATGCTCATGAACATCAGAGAGCAAGAACTCAATCTTTTTGTACCAAAGTTCAAGTTTGGTGAAAAGTCACCAAAGACAATGCAATACAAAGAACAACTACAACAATCTTGCTACATACAAACAACCTGTACAGCTTGTAGTGCTCCGTGAATGTGGAGTAGACAAATTATATGCTCTAGACTCTGACATCATATCCTGTAGCATATATTTGTAACTGGGTCTAAAGTAATTTCGTGACTGCAGCTTAACTCTCTGGCAAGTGAAGTGTAGCCGCCTGGCAATACAATGAATATTAACCAATGAATGTCTAACTATGCAGTATAGTGTTCGGCTAAGTCTGCGACGGGTCATTAAACACATGATTGGTTAGCTGAAGTTTATTTAATTTGCTGGCTTTAGTGAGATTAATTTAAATATCAGGCTGGAATCAGTGAAGCAATAGGCAAGATAAATCTTAGCACCTTTGAAATAAGAAAGGAAACAGAGAGAGGGTGAATTCAATTAGCTTTTTTTTAGTTAGCCAATTTAGTCAAAAATAATAATAAAAAAAAAAACTACACTGTAGCAATGTACTTGATGTAATCTCTACACAATCCCCACCATAGCTGGAACACTTGTTCCATTATAATCTCCAATTAAAAAATATTTTTTTTTATAAACCCTGCATTTTGCATGAATCTCTTCAGAATTGCGAGATGATGAGCGTTTAGGATATGCTTAGGTAAAAAATACGTTAACGTACTGCAGGACACAGAATTATGGTATGATAGTCATGTTGGCTTCCTATTCTTGCCCTCCAGAGTGGTGATTTATTGTTCCAGAATGCATTTATCACTGTGGAAAAGAGTGATAATGGCACATGCATGCAGCATGCATGTCATCCACGTTCACTAATGGATGGCAAGATGCAACTGTAAAAGGAGAGTTTGTCTGTAATTTTACAAGTGGTTATGCAGATAAAAACTCTTTGTCCAAATTGAAATTCATAATTTGAACCGTAAAAAAACATCAGCAATTTTGAACTACCTCTTTGTCGCCAGGGGACAAATGAAATGTTTTGGAAACGTCAGCGCTTTTCACACATCCACTAGAAGCTTGAGAAAAAGACAGGGAATAAAAAGGTTTAATGTGCTTTCTAAAAAAAATATTAATACTCAGAGTTATCACGTCTATAACAGTGTGGACCGAAATGCAAAACAACAATTTTCTCATTAAACGTTGGACCTTCTTTGGCAAGCTTTTCCTAAGATTTTATGTACTTAGACAAATTAGAGCCCCTAGATATGAATTAAAGCATTTCATTTCCCCCTCGTTGAAGCCACTGCCTTAATGGAGAAAATAAATTGAAAAAGCGATAAATTTTAACTTATCCTAAATGATATAAAAGTAGCCCATCATACAGTGTGCAAATGTATTTTGCATAAACAGAGGTCTTTATCATCACAATGAGAATTGTTGATCAAGTTCTAGATCTTTTCTCTTGACTAATTCATATTCAACACAATGCATGTATATCTGTCAGTAAGGCACAGTACAGTGGGTAAACAAAAACAAAACTGTTTGTACCATGCAAATCAATATTTAATTTCAGTGAAGTTCAGAGGTAGACTGAACGCTTCGTCTTGATAGGGGAATCAGGACCCGACGTATCCCAAATGATAGTTGTTTATTTGGGCTCGACGCTCGAGAGTGAAAGAAAGTGTACATCAGCAGTTTTTCTAAAACTCAAACTTATTATTAGGTAGGCACTAAAGAAGTACACAAAAAAGGCCACAAGCAAGAAAACGAAAAGCGTGATGCAGTGGGAATTGTGGGTAAAAGGTAGAGTGGCAGTAAGAAAGGTGGGAAAGACGAATGTGACAGAAAAAGAAAAGAGAGAGCTCCAGTGGAGGTGCGACAGCAGACAGACAGGTTGATGGAGATTAGGCTGTCAGAGAGGCAGTCCGTCAGTGTAGCGTCACACACACCTCACTGGTTCCTGACAGCTACACGTCTGTCCGTATGGGCTGCAATAACGGAACACTGTAATTTCCCTCTGCTTTCCCTTTTCCTCCAGGCAATTAAGCACAGAGGGCTTCCCATTTAAGCTGGCTTCCCTATTTCTTGCTCTCTGTGCTTGCATCCACACCATTTCCATTCAGACCAGTTTGTTTTGATGACTTTAGCATTAGCATAGCAAATGAAAAATTTTCCTGTAGGGTTAAACTCCTATTTGTTTACTGCCACTTTGAGATGGAAGCTATTTGAATGATGCCATTTTTAGAATCGTGGTATTATAAAAAGATATACCCACCATGGTAGCACACGTCTAAATCTTTCAATTCTTTATTTGCCACAATGGACAGCAAGAACATTTATTTTAAGAATTTTACTATTATTAGAAATAACTATTACCATTTACATAACAAAAAAAAGAAGAAGCTTGCACTAAGCTCCAATCCAAAAGTCCAATTAGGATGGCATCACTGACATTACACAAAGTTATCAGAGCTTATTTGTAACATAATTACAAATATTCAGACATTGTAAAACAATTATAAAATTCAAAATGTACCCTCTTAAAAGGAAAGGTTCTTTATTGGCATCTATGGTCCCATGAAGAACCTTTCATCGCAACAACTCACAGCATGAACACAATTTAGACATCAACGCTTCACTATACTGTGATCTAGGTACACCTTTCACTAACAAATGCTTGTCTTACCTCCCGAATTTACTAATGATCATGCAAATCATGTAATGTCAGAAAAATGCTGAATGCAAACTTACATTCTCCATCTTGCAAGCTATTTAAGCTGTTCTATGTAGAAGATTCAGTAGATTAACAATTTATACATCATCACTTCACCACTGAGATCTAGGCACCTCAATCGACTTTTTAAAATGTTAAAAAATACAATTAACTGCATGGCCAATATGCCCATTTATAATGATTTTCTCATGAGTAACTGCAGCCATGATTACTATGAAATGTTCTCAAACATCGCTTTTAAATAAATGTCTGTTTACCATCTACTTTTCGTGGGCAGTAATAGTGTAACTTTAATTGCATCAGGAAAATAATAAATAAGGCACTATATTGTCCAAGTAGGCGTTCTTGGCCAACATAAGCTAAGTTTGAACCAAACAAATACCAATAGTCTAAAGTTTGCCTGTGCAACACTATATACTCCTTAACCAACAATATAACTTGTTCTAGACCAATTGAGGAAGGGTTTGCCCCAGAGACTTCATTCTTCAAATGTTTTTTCTTTGCCCTTAACAGTGTTTTCTCATGCCATTGCCGTCTTATGCTTGTTCACTGCAGTGGTTTAGGCCTGACATTATATAAAGTCCTGATTTTCTTCTTTAAATAAAAGTGAAATAAATATAATGTTTACAATAGCCTTCATTAAAATACATTATGTACTGTATGTTTGAGAAATCAAGCTATTGGATTATGGACTTAAAAAAATGGCTATTTCAATTCAAACTGTAGTTTAGATTGTTTTAAGATATTGGATGATATTGATCCCTCACGTCATGAATAGACCTATGAGATTGATCGCTCGCTAGCATTGGTGCTGTTCAGTGTTTTATTGTGTGTATGTGGCCGTGCCGGGTTTTTGTATGTGCAGCAGTGCTGTAGTATTGATCCAGTAGTGGTTGATATATGGTAGTTTTCACATCCTATCAGAACACAAGCTCTCTTCTCATCCCTCAGACCCACAGAAACCTGCTTGCAAGACGGTTTATATCCCTCACCACATGCAGAGTTATGCCCAACCTGTCCTCCGACATTCTTCCTCCAGTCATTCTCCCTCACCACAGATGTTTCTCTCTGTCATTCTGTCTTCTAATCTTCCTATTTCTTCTCTCCTTCTGGCCCGTCAGACTCTGGGCACTAGATCTTCTAATGTCCAGGAGCCCAATTCTGAAGAAAGCCATTTCACACATGGCCGGTGTGACGGAGGAACTTCACACCCTCTAGTCATCATATGAATCCAATTTTGCATACTTTTGCTATGCACTAAAAGTAAGTACTTTGCTAGCAAGGGGAAAGTATATACTTTTTAGTGTGTAGTAATATAAAAATATACCACAGATTCCTTTAATCAAATACAATCTGCATTTGTAATTGCTAGCATCTTGTTAAATAGCAACCATGCATGTTTTGAGATAATTTTAATGCTTTTAAGAGCCCTCCAAAAAGAATTGGGAACTGGTGAAACATCTATAAATGTTAGTGTGTTTATACAAATGAAATATCAGCAGTATTACGTCACAATTCCAGTTACATACAGATGCTTTTAAGTTGGGATGTACTAATCTGACTCTCATTTACTATATAGGGAGGATTATATGCAAATTTGGATTCAGCCACCACGGTCCTTCTACCACTGGCCCACGTTCAGCTTCACAACAGCAATGTATGCCTGAGAGGATGGAAGCGGAAATGCAATAACACTGGCGCTACTGGTGATGAGCTGCACCTGGTGCTTACTGTGCCACCGTTGCCATGAATCCATTACTGTGTTACTCGTTCAGGCCACCTGGTCCTGCAACCTTGGAACTTCTCCACCCATGAGAACCAGAGCCAGGTGCATACTTGATGATAATACAGTTCACCTGAAAAATTCTTCACTCCTTCATTGAATATTTCTAGAATGACATGTCTGAGGCAGAAAATGAACAATAATGAACAAAAATGTAGAATTTTATAGCAGATTGTCACCATTTTAAATATAATTTTTAATAGCTGAAAGGCAGTTTTGGGGAATGTTTGGGGAATGACATTACATTATTTCTAAAATATTAACAGCATTTCAATGTTTTTACAGTAAATGTTCACTGATAAAGACAATTGAGACTCTTTAGTGAAAAAAAAAAAAACTAAATGGGACTGTCACTAGTGTTGCAAAAATACATAAACATTTTAGTTCTAAAATTTCCAAAAATCAAAAACTTTAAAACTTTCAAAAATCTAAAAATAAATACATAAAAATAAATGCTGGTACTGCTTTGTTCAAGCAATACTGAATTATAGTTCTCCCCCAAATTATGTCTCCAAATAAACCCTCACAAACAAAGTTTTTAAGGGGCCATTTACACAACACCATTTTCAACTAAAAACAGAAAACGTTTTATGCAGTTTAGCCATTCATTTACATGACAATAGCGTTTTGGTGCCTGAAAATGCAAACGTTTGAAAACTGGTGTCAAAGTGCAAGTTTTCGAAAACGATACCTTTATCGTCTCTGTGTAAACTACAAAAACAAAAATTTGTGAAAACGGTGACATCATGTGCATGCGTATTACGTATTCAGTCTATAGGCGCATAGTGTTTCTGTACAAATTGACATCGCCAACTACTGGCCTGACAGCATAATACAGCGTTTTTAGTAGTTTTCTCAGATCTGAATGAACGGGGATCATTTTGACAACGTTCTGTGAAAAACAGAAAGGAAAAACTTTTCTGTTTTTAATACATCGTTGTTGTGTAAACGTACCCTAAATGTCACATGTAAATCTTATGAGTCTTTTCAAAGAACAACGATTACAAGGATTGGGATGCAACGCAAGTAGTGACAGATCTTTTCTTCCGAACTGAGTGAAACAGTTGATCAAGAAAGAAAAAAAATGTAGGACAAGGACTTGGTTCAATTCACTAGTTGGTACTTGGATAGAGTTGTTGATTGGATGGAGGCATATGTGAGAGTTTGCAGTTGATTGTAAGAAAGGGGCGGGGTTTATGCAGATTAAATGTTTAGAGAAGTCTGGCAAGCGTCACCACAGAGAAGTTTGTTTCACCGGAAAATCGTGTTATGACTTTTTCATTAACAGTTATGAGCTCAAAAATAAAAAAATAATGAATAAACATGAATCGTTTACAATATCAATAAGATGCATTTAGAGAATAAACAGCATGAGTCGGCAAGAAATGGAAATTCACCCTGAGCTAGGCTTGCCTCAGTTGGCCCTCTTTTAATACCTCTACCCCTCACTTTGTGAACCACAGCTGTAGGCAAATTAAAAAATCTGAATTCTACAAAAATTCACTTTTTGCAGAATCCTTAATTATTTTTACAGCTTCATCTCAGTTGCAAATGATTTTCATGAGAATCATTAATGGGCCGTGGGTCTGTTCAGCAGGGTGTAATCCTATTGTCTTGCGTGGTTGATAAATTAGATGAACTGAGTTGGTGTGATGTGTGTGGAGATCAGGCCTGGTTTAAAAGGGCAGAGCCACAGGTGTAATTGTATTTCTGAGAACAGGAAATGAGCGTGATTATGGACCCCCAATTAAGCGATTGGGTCAGAGAGAGAGGGAACACATGCCTATGTGAAGGTTTAATTGCCTTCTGAGCTGGTTTGGCGGCACAGCCATTTAGCGGTAAATAATACAGGAGGTAAGTCAGCTATTAGACACTTTCATGTGGGAAGGTCACCTGTCTGCAAAACCAATCTCCGGGCTCACACACCCACCGACTTGTACCCCCAACCCACCTGACCACCATCACCTGATCCATTATTTACTTTCTTTTCCGCAGGAGCCAAAGAAAGCTGTAAATCCCGCTTGTGTCCTGTAACGTAACTAATGAGCTTGAACGAAAAGACCCTGTTGTCCTTTAAATGGAATTCGAACAGCTCGGAGTGTTTAATCATTCATTTGCACAGTAGCAGGATTTTAATCTGCATCACATTGACTAATGATACACAAAACTAAATGAGATTGGCTATGTGGTACAAAGATACATCTCTATAATATGCAGATACATCTCTATAATGTGCATTCATCTAAACATGTATGGCAAAGGCCCTGGCCCACCTGCTATAATCAGTCAGCTTGAAAACACAACAGAGAGAATAGTGGGAATTCTGCATATAGTCAGTAACAAGCTGAGAGAGATTTGCCAGCTCAGCAACTGCACAGAGAAAGGAAGAAATGGATATGGGAAAAAAAAGAAAGACAGATTCATGCAAGAGATGAAGAGTGTTTGAGAAATAGAAAGAGCACTGGAGTCATCATGAAACGACATTCATGGGCCATTTTTCATTGGAAATATGACATTTCTTAAATAATGTCCTATGTGATTAAAGGTCATCAAAGGGCATGAAACAACAGTACAGCTAAAACATACCGAACAACAAACGATTCACACAATTCATTAAAGCAGAACCCCACACTCCACAAGTATGAATTCACTGTCTGTGGCTAATGGAAGATAAAAGCTTTTTCTTATATATTTTAGCTCAGCAAGCCCACTAGAGACAGAATATTCCCCTCGGTTCAAACACATGTCGAGTCTTACTCAACATGTTCTTACAGCTTTTATATCAAAAGAAAACAGGTGCAAATAATCTCACAATCACTGAAATCAAGGTCTTTTTTTAATAACTTAAATTCAAAGTCCATTTGAAAGTTTACTTGTTCTATATCTAGAGAACTTTCCTCTCTCACTACTGTCAGAGCAGTAGAATCAATATGAAAACAATGTTGTGCTGAGATATCGACCAGCTCCTACATGAGCCACTAGTTGAAGGTTGTTCTACAGTAGAATTTTAGTTATTTACCTCAAGACTAAATCTATTCATTGGTGAATTCACAATTTAAAATATCCACAAATAAGAACAAAGGCAAATTACGTTTTTCGAGTGTTTTATACATGTACATTATGTGATGTTAAATACTGTTGCAGAAAAAAATTATTCTATGATTTTTTTTATTAGGCCATACATATCTAAAAAAGTACTTGAGTATTAAAATTTTATATATACACATCCTAGTAGTAATAGTGTGGGTCTTTTGTATCTTTAGATGGCTCCAAATACTTTACAAAACCACAAGCCAAATAGATCAATATTGTTGCTTTCAGCTTGTGCTCAGATCAGTTCCCTTCATTGAGCCAGAACGAGTGAACATCGTCATCCGCAACTGAACATCAGTCTCTCTCTGTAAGACTTCAGAGAATAGAATGCAACACTGCACCAAACAGATTAAAGGAGAAAAGAAGAAAAGAGAAATGCACTAAAAATGAGACCAACCAACAAGAGTGACTACAGAGATGGGGAAGACTAAAAAAGTGTGAGAAATTAAAAAGTAGGACACATAAGCAGGATTTTCTTTCTCTGTAAGCTAACAATAAAGCTAAAAAACATATTGTGCATCCTGTTTTCAGTGCTAATTATGGTCACGTTTATATTCGGTTATGAAAGAGCCTGACAAACTTTCTATAACCAAAATTGATTACTCACAAGATTACATTTTAAGAGCAGATTGGGTGTTGTATGTTCAAAAACTGCGATGGACAACTAGCATGTCAAGAACTGTCACGTCACTGACATACTTTTGACAAGTATGCACTTCAGTGGTTTTTCTGCATTCAATCGCTAATGTTAGGGTTGTCAGTATCTCTCAGGCTACGAAAAATGAAATCAGGAGTATTGTGCGACCAGAGAGAGAGAGAAACAAAACTCCTGTCAAAATGTTGGTTTTTGTAATCGTTTATCAAAACAATAACTTTCCTTACCTCTGAAATGACTTTTCTATACAGATGACATCAAGAAAACCCACCTGTCATAGAGCCAGTTCCATTCAAAAGTGTCTGTCTTCAAGAGAACTTGAAGGATACTACTTTAAGTCTCATACGTGCACATTTTTTACACCCTTTATGAAGACAGATGACACTGACACATTTTGAATCAAAATATTACCATGATAATGTAGCAGCAAAATTCTTAATTATAGCTGTTAAGATTGTTCTAAAATACAATTAAAATGAAAACTGATTTTATATACTGTATATACACATGCTGGATACTAGTGTATATATACTAGGGCTGGGTATTGATTCGATTTCTATTCACATGCTTTCGATTTGATTCGATTACGACTCGATTCGATATCGATTATTTTGGATCAGTTACAGTATATGCCAAATTTTCTAGAGGAAAAAAAACTACACTGGGAGTCAGTTGGTACTACTATAATAATATTGAAGGTTAAAATTAACTTGTTTATATACAAACACTTAAATTACACTCAGTGATGTTTTTTTTATAATAAAAAAAGTTTAAACTTACATAATCATATTTCTACTCCAATTCGTTTTTTTGAAATAAAGATTTAAATTGTGGCTGTCATAACTGATTTATTCAAACATGCATTAAATATTGAAGAACATTAAAGATTATAATGAATATATGTAATGTGCATAGCTATATTTATCAGAATGCTGCTCTCTAGAGTTCATTTTTCTAGCTGAATAACGAGTTTATGGTCACTGAATATGTTTTTCTGAGGTAAATGTGACAATGTTAGATATGCTGCTGCTGCATAAATAGACATACAAGCTGTTTTATTTTATTGATGTCTTTCCGAGGTTGAAACACTGATTGAGCTATTACATGAGGCATAATACGGATTTAGGTAAGTTGTACTGTATATTTTAACATACCTTCAGATGTTTAGTCGTGTTTATTTCGCGCTGTAACTGGTATTAAAGCGGAGGAGAGGATGTTCACATGCGCTCCGTGCTGCCGCTTCTCTTTAACTGAGGCGCTACAGCGATCTGTCACGCCACATTAAACAGTGCCAAAACAGTATTTATTTTTGGAATCTCATAATTAAGATGGACGTCATGAAATCTGAGACTTTGCTTCATATCAAAAGTAACAAAGCACAAACATTACTAAGATTTATTGGATGGGAGGCTCTACATATTCTATTCTTTCATCAACTGAAAACAGACTAGACTAATCGATTCTTGGGGATTTAAGAATCGATATCGGTTCGTAAAAAAGAGAATCGATTAAAATCAAGAAATCAATATTTTTTTACCCAGCCCTAATATATATATATATCCATATAGTGTATGCACACACATATATTAAGTAATATTTAAAAAATATCACTATACACATTTACATTTATACAAATGTGTAAATACACAAACGTGCTGCTGCTGCAGAGCAAGTATGGACTTGCTATTGTCAATAATTACACAGACACACTGCTATGAGAATGTAAGATATGCTGCTGCTGCATAAATAGACATACATAAATCCTGTAGCAGATCTAGGCAGGTGGAGCTGGGGGAGGTGGAGGATTTCAGAGGAACTCTGATATTGCGCTGCAGGACTACCTTACAACAAACACTGAATCAGAGTATTTAAATGTCGAGCAAGCAATCTCATTGGCTGCAGGATCAGCAGAGGCCAATCAGCTTGTGCCATGCGTTAATGATGTGATTGCTTACAGATTACATGTAAAGGACCTATCAGCCTGCGTTGTACAGTATTTTAATATACTTTTAAAGAATTAAATCAAATACATTACATACATTAATTGAATACACAAAGTTTGCAACAGATGTACATCATATATACAATTCACTAAGCATAAATATACACAATACAATTAATGTGATGTGACATTTGCCCATTTGAAATATTTTGTGCTTTTTACAAAATTTTGACCAAGAGATCATCAAACAGGTGTCATGTCTTTGAAAATGTCTGCAGAACAGAACAGAACACTGCACTATAATTTATACGAACCTTCACTTTGTTGCAAAATAAGCTGCAATATGCCAATACTGTAATAATGATATTGTAATTTATGCCAATAGCCAAAAGTCTGGCCTGTTTTAATTATAGAACATAATTGTAGCTCTAAATCGATTTAATAGTGACACTAAATTACCAGGCATGAAAACTTAGTGGTAAAGGCAAGCTGATGGCTTTATGGAAGACCACCCTAGCGCAGCCTGCTTAAAAATTAAGTGCACTTAGAGATTTTTTTAAAGTGTTATGATGCTTGCTACGCCCCAAGCATTGACTGCAGTTACCATATAGACAATATTCAATCCACACTTGTCTGCAAGTCAATTTGAGAGATACATCCTTCTAATGTTCTGAATAAATATGATGACTTACACAATGTTAAAGCTCTATGGTGTATTCATTAGGATGAATAAAGCCCTTGGACAGTCTTTTAAGAAAGCTGTGTAGGAAAAAGATGCTGTCTGAGTGTGTGTGGGTGTGTATGGGTTTGTACTTAAAGCAATTAAATCTCTTTGTCTCAGTTCAGGGTCATTCGAAAGCCAAAAACTCTGCTCTTGGTTCAGATAATGTGGCAACATTCTTCAATATGAGCCTCTTTAAGTGATGAATAATACTCTTGAGAAACACTTAAATATATGTTTTCAAGTGTATCAAATGTATTCAAAATTCAAATACAGATATATATGTAAAAATAAAAAGATGATGTTTTTACAGTACCCATAATCTCTTAAAAATAAATCTTCCAAAAGGGGATTTTCACAGTGATGCCATTAATGAACTATTTTTGGCTACCAATAGAACCTTTCATGGAACAGTTCTTAAAAGAACCATTTTTTATTAGTGTGAAGCACTTTTTAATAATTTGAAGAACCTTTTATACTATAAAGAACCTTCTGTGCAATTTGGTCGGATCCGTGGATGTTTAAAGGGATAGTTCACCCGCAATATGCCTTTAAGAACAATATCCACTTAGATAACACATGGACTTGAATATACATTACTGTTGCTCTAAGGATCCTCTGTGGTTTCTTCACCCAGTGGTACCATAGCTATGTGGTTTCACACCTCAGTAATGCTATGCTAATCCTCAAACTGGCCTCCTAAAGCACTGCAGTGTTTGGGTTCATGGGAAATGGAACAGAAGAAATGGAGAGGAATAAAACTTGTAATCCAGTAACAGGATTAGGGACTGCGGAGAATCCAAACACACAGTAAGATGGAAGGGTGGGAGGCCTGACATTTGGCACTATTAATGTTTAAAGAGCATTGCAGAAAATCCAGTGAGAAGCGTGAAGCAGGCATAACCAATAGCATTTTTTGTGTGTTCCCAGCAAATATCCAAGGTCTATTTAAAGCGTTCAGGCCAACGATGCATTTGGGGATGTTTAAAAATATGCTTTCAATTGTCCTTTGTGGTGTACATTGCTGGGTTATCATCTGCTTCAACAAAGAGCTGTTTGAAGTTCGGACCTCTGGACACTGGAGTATGACAACTAATCAATAAAGGGATCTATGCTTTGTGAAGGGTTTTGCTATCCTCTTTTTTCTCTGTTCTATTCAGGGTCAAAAACGAACACCTGCCAAGCACCAAATGAGAGTTAAAACTGGATTCGAAAAGCAATTTCAATAAATATTGTTCTTTTGAACTTTCCATTCATCAGAGAATCCTAATAAATGTATCATGGCTTCCACAAAATAAGCAGCAGCACAAATTCTCAAGCACAAAAATAGACATATTCAAATGATTTCTGAAGGATTATGTGACACTGAAGACTTAAGGAATGGCTGCCGAAAATTCAGCTTTGCCAAAGAAATAAATGTAATTTTTAAAAATATTATTACAATTTAAAATGGCATCATATTATCTTGTTACTGTATTTTTGATCAAATAAATATTGGTGAAAATAAGATTTATTTAAAAAAATCAGACCCCAAACTTTTGAATGGTAGTGTACATTCAAATCGAATTGTAAGAATGTAAGTGACATGAATAATTCATCAAAGATGTCACCATATGAATCGGTGAATGAGTTATTTTGGTGAAAAGAATCATATGATTCAATTCAACTACAGCACATTTTAAATGTAAAGAGATCGTTCAAGTCTATCGTTCACTATGATTTTTGTATGATTTATTTTCCCTCTATGGAAGACAAAAGAAAATATTTTGAAGAACTGTCTTTGTCCAATACAATAAAAGGCATTGGGGATCAAAACAACACTGAACCACAATGACTTTCACTGTATAGACAATAGAAAAAAAATTCTATGACCAAAATTCTTCTCACTTTGATTATAGAATGAAGTTGTCACTCTTGTTCATTCTATGTTTGCATTGGCATTATGTATTGACGGAAGTCAACATCTTGAATATACAATTTATTCCTAAAACTTCTGAACGGTAGTATATAATTTTTTTTCTCCATGTTGCATATTTGTGTCAAACAGCGCAGGTCATTGAGAAAAACCAAATATTAAACTGGTTAAATAAAGCCCCACTGTAAATTGCCAATTTTGCACCCTGCTTGTACTCCTCTCATTTCTGAGAGAAAACAACAAAAACAAATTTAGGTCAGAATCAATATTTGAATTCAGTCATCACAATTTTCACTCTGGCTTTAAGAGGGATCCAAACACTCTCTCGGTGCACAAACCAAACAGAACGCCACTGAATAACTACAGTATGATGAATAAATAATGCAATGCCAAACTAGATCGAATTTAGATTTCGTAAATCAACATCCAACAACAACAGCATATTTTTGATCATCCAAAGACAGAGAGCCAATTGAATTAAGCGTCACAAGTCAAAAGCATGTTATTACAGAGATATCACAACCGCCCAGCAGAAAGACACGTCAGCGGACAGAAATGCTGATATTATAGCTGTCACACAAGGTATACTTAACAGATCATTTTGTCAAATTGTTGCAGCATGTCAATAAAAGTTGTCTGGAGAATTGCACATCAATACGGCACATCAAGATCACAGCACAAAGCAGGTAAAGACGACACTCGAAATACAGAGAAATACCAAATACAAAATAGGGTGAAAATATATATTTGGATTACACATTGATTGCTTGACACACATCTTGTGCGTCAAAGACTTTTGAATGCTACAGTGTTGTGCTTTATTTGACATTTGCTGGTTCTCATATACCCATAAGTGATTTGCAGCCTTGAACGGTGTGGAAATTCAATGACTGTTGCCTTGTCCTAGTGCTTACGTGTCCAGAATGTATTCTGTGTGGTAGATTGGCAAATGATGAAGTGGATGGATATATGAACACACCCATATACTCACACACACAAACACACACACTCCTAACAACACAGCGTTGGCATTTCAGTTGCACACAACCTTGAGGATCTATTGATTTATATAAGTATATCTGCTTCCTTTGCTCTTTAGGATTAAACTGTGCTCACAACAATGGCTTTCGAGAGCCGAGTCGACCAGCAAGTGTGCATCGAAGTGTTAGACCGAACAAGACAACCGTCACACACACACACGCCCTGCACATGACATTTGAAGTGTGTGTGCCCGCTGAGTTGAGGGTAGGGAGGATAACAGATCCAGAGATGGATCTGGTGACAAGGACAAAAAAAGTATATCCATTTACCACTTCTATTTATCACCCAGTGAGCCATGGAAACCCGCTGAGATTACAGACAGAGACACCGGCGCAGAGCTCCGAACAACACACATACACGTACAGCACAGCAGGAGCGCCGTGGGGCCTTCTGGTGAGGTGGAGCGAGCAACAGGCAGAATAAAACAAGATGCAGAGGTGCGTCAATGCTGGATGGGTGGGTGTATGCACTTGTTAACAAATGAAGAGGTTCTCGGTAGAAACAGTGGGGGTTAATTAGCCGTCTCAGCCGATTGCTGATAAATTGATTTAGGGCATGAGTGAGTTTTAATCTGTTTCTCATGAAAAGCTTGAATTGCTTCATGGAGTGTTTAAAGGGTCATTTAGATAAAGGGTACAACTCAGTCAGGCAGTGCTTGGCTGAGAATACATTTTCAGAGAAGAGAATAAATAACACAAGTAATATTTTTGACAGGTTCAGAGGCAGGCTGGGAATGCAGAGAGCCACATGCAGGTACTGTACATTCATTCACACTGGCACACCTCAAGACTAAATGTTGAGACTGTTTCTATGCAATACAGTCTAGGATAATGTACATAACTATGTTCCAATATAGCTGAAGAAAGCTGTCCATTAGCATTTCCCTTAATCTCACTGCAGCTCCGGAGGGACCTGGATGCTGTGTTCTTACTAAATTGACACTTTTGTAATACTATTATCTTGCTGTAAATTAAATGTGACCATTTTGTGTTTGTGTGTGTTTTTGTGTGTGTGTGTGGGGGGGGGGGGG
>RJVU01050883.1:1186230-1198617 GCA_003731715.1 Anabarilius grahami | reverse complement strand
CATGTTTATGTAGTGCCATCAGCTGTTAAAATCTGTCTTAAAAAAAGTTAGCCTACTTTGGAAAGTAAGAAAATAGTTTGAACTTGTACGGTACAGAGTTAGAAAAGTGTTAGAAAAATATGAAATATAGAATACTTGCTGTTCTGCAGTATCTCTGTTAGCTGGCTGCTTTAAAATGCTTCCGTGAGTATTTATGTAAGTGCTCTGTGAAGATTTACAACATGTTTTAGCAGCGTTGAGCTTTGTAGCCAATCACAGACATATCTGTTGAGTGCGTGAACGCAATGGCCAATCAGATGTGTTTAAAGGGTTAGTTACTCACCCTTTATGTCGTTCCACAACCATAAGGCCTTCGTTCATCTTCAGAACACAAATTAAGATATTTTTGATAAAATCCGATGGCTTAGTGAGGCCTGCATTGCCAGCAAGATAATTAACACTTTCAGATGCCCAGAAAGCTACTGAAGACGTATTTAAAACAGTTCCTGTGAGTTCCTGTGGTTCAACCTTAATGTTATGAAGTGACGAGAATACTTTTTGTGCGCCAAAAAAACAAAATAATGACTTTATTCAACAATATCTAGTGATGGCCTATTTTAAAACACTGCTCCATGAAGCCTCAAAGCTTTATGAATCTTGTTTCGAATCAGTGATTTGGAGCGTGTATCAACTGCCAAAGTCATGGCCCCCAGTGATGAACAAATTGAAATTTCGAAACACTTAAGCCAAGTTTACACTACAGGGGGCATATTACAGAAAGATCTTAACTTCAGAATCCTATCTTATCTAACCATAGCAATTTCAGTTAGGACCTCATTTAGGACAAAAGCTATTACAGAATGACATTTCTTAAGTGCATAATCTTATCTTAACTATGGATAGGGAACAGGTATTACAGAAGCATCCAAACTCGACAAAAAATCCTAAAAGCTGTCTTAACTTTAGGACAACCCCACTGGTGTCCTAACTTCAAACCTTTTTGAAATCCAACGGTAAAAGTCACAGTATAAAAGACTTTTTCGAGAATGGCGTAACATTTATTAATAATACAAGATAAAGAGCAGCGACGGTTGATGGTGGAGAGACTTTTGGAGGACCCAGAGGATGTGCTGCGCTTTGATGATAAAATATTTCTATATTTTCGTGAGTGAGCGAAGGTGAAAACTTGCCGAATAAAACAGGCTTTACACTTTCAACGGAACACTGAAATTAAAAGCGCGCCGTTGTTTCTCTATTTTGATTTTAGGTTTACCTCAGAAGCAGTTTGCGTGTCGTTGGTTGCTTTGGTAACAGACCTGACAGTTGATTACCGAACTCAATGGAGCGGTTTAAGATTTCCTAACTACAGATAAGATGAGATTTTGTAAGATAACGCATCGCCTACACCTCGCAGACACCAGACAAATATCTAGCATGCTAAATATCTGGAGCTGTCGGCCGACTCGATATCCTGTGGTGTCACGTGTCGTGACGCAACAGCCAATGAAATATACACCGATGTCTATGGAAGCAGCAATAACAATCCATTCAAATATAATTTGCCAACGTTTATTCATATCAGATACACATTGTGTAAGTAACTATAAAGCTCACTCACTCTATTGTTCTCCCAGTTCACCAGCCACATGTATTTTGGGACAAATGGATGAATTCACTTTAAGATCAAGGTCATTATATAGGTTTTTAAATGACAAAACATTCACTTTCACATATTTGAAAATCGGAATATCAGATAGTTGATGACATGGTGAGAAAAGCAATACATCTGTAGTACAGTGTGGCCGGCTGGCCGCGGTGTGTCATGTGACAAGCATGAGGCGTTACAAAAAAACTAGTTAACGCTGCTGTGGGGGTGTTTCTAATACAGCAGCTATGGGAGTGACAGTGAAAATGACATCTTTCTCTCTTCTGACTGCCGTTATCAATCACTCTGTATTTTTTCCCCTCTTTTTGAAAGTTGTGAAAACACTATTGTGGAGTTTTTCTTTTGCTATTTGAGCAAATGGAAACACAAAAAATATATATTCAATGTATTCTTTCATTCACCGCCATTTACCCAACTATGACAACTTCCGCTTCTGAGAAAAACGGAAATGTGAAAAGGGTCTATTTCCTCCCAACATCCATTTTCAAATAAAGTTGTTGGGTGACAGTTGTTGTCAGCTAATGTAGTGTGTAACCTCCTGTTGCAGATCATTTACATAGTGTCACGTAGTGTGAACACCACAAAAACTTCAAGACTCCACAGCAAGTTATGTAGTCTGAACAGCACAGCGATCTACCAACGTTTAAAGTCCTGTAGTGTAAACTTGGCATTATGAAGTAGCAAAGCCTCGTTTACTGTAATCACGTGACTTCGGCAGTTTGATACGTGCTCAGAATCACTGATACGTGCTCAGAATCACTGATTCGAAACAAAAGATTCGTAAAGCTTCAAAGCTTCATGAAGCAGTGTTTTGAAATCGCCCATCACTAGATATTGTTGAATAAAGTCGTTATTTGTTTTTTTGTCACACAAAAAGTATTCTCGTCACTTCATAACATTAAGGTTGAACCACTGTAGTCACATGAACTGTTTTAAATAAGTCTTTAGTAGCTTTCTGGGCATCTGAAAGTGTTAATTATCTTGCTGGCAATGCAGGCCTCACTGAGCCATCGGATTTTATCAAAATATCTTAATTTGTGTTCCGAAGATGAACGAACGTCTTATGGTTGTGGAACAACATGAGAGAGGGTAATTAATGACAGAATTTTCATTTTTGGGTAAACTAACCTTTAAGTTAGTCAGGATCTGCTCCACACCACTCAAAACGGCTAAGTTTTTGTTCAGAGCGAGTTCTGAACACTGGCAAATCCTTTCATTATAACCAACAAAGTATAAACATGATGTCAATAAAAGATTCATTGCACAGCGAAGACAGCTTCATTAATTATAATGGGAGTTTTCGCAAACGTGCAGCTTTGTGTACATCACGTTGTAACTGACAGCTTCAGTGATTTATAATGGCAGCGATTTCGAAGACCATTTCTGACCCAGGAAAAACCCTGTAAATATATACCCCCATACACCTTATGCATTATTCAAAATTAAATTTCGCTGCAGTACCTCTACTTCCAACAGCTTCGTATACTTAACACCAAGCGCCTAAATATAATTCCAGCTGTTGATTTACTGTACAATTACTGTTCATGCTCTGTTTCTTAACGCTTTGAGTCACTCCCCCACTGTCAATCTTCCAGCCGCTTCTTGGCCCACCTCCATTCCCCTAAGCCAGACACCTTTTTTTATGAAATCTCGCTCTCATCCCCTTCTCTACCCTGCATGCTTGTTTATTCTGATATTCCAAAGAGAGTCACAAATTAGCTCCTGGATCGACAGGCCACACCGGCCTTCAAAAGGTGCCGATAGAGATGAAGTCAATGATGCATTCCTCTTCACAAGCAGCATGCCGCGCCAGCAGTTCCTCCCCTTCGGAATATCTGTGGATTGAGAGACTCGCACACAGAGCTCATGCCTTCCTCCAGCTTAAAGCATCTTAACAGCACAAGAGCGGAGAGGATTAGATGTACAGAGCCTGATGGATGAATGGCTTTGCACGCGGCTGTGTGCGACGGGCTGTGGCCCACGGTGGTCCATCTGCTCGGAGAGGACAGGAATACACACACCAACACGCACACCTGTCAAGTACTCTGCAGAGTCCTAGGGAGTTATCATCGGTGGCGGTGTAGCGGCGAACATGACCTTGACGTAATGGCTTCAGGGAATTGATACATTAGAGTAGAGGAAAGTGATGTGCGTTCTTCTATTTTCTAATCTGCAGTAATGCAGCCTTGCGGGGGAAAAAGAAGAGTATACTGGAAAACTGAATGCATAAAGTCATAAATCAAAGAGATCAGGTCTCAAATACAAATGAGGGAGTGCATTGAGGCCATGTGTAAAAAAGAGGAGATGTAGACGGCTAGTGATAAATGACAAAAGGATGGTGAGGAGATACAATGAGCTCGCTGTAAAATGTATGAATGATGGAGTTAACAGAGTGAAACAGTTCAATGGGTTGTGAAAAAGAGCAGGTAGCCAAGAGGAACAGGAACAGAGATTCAGAGGTCAGAGATTCAGGGATAAAAAGCTGCAGAAAGTCAGTGACAATTCCAGTTCAAACAGGTTGGGTTGCTAAAAGATGCCAGAGAAAAATTTTACTCAAAAGAATGATTTGGTTACAAATTAGACATTGCTTCTCTCATTTGTGAGTGTTTCTTCAACTCTGGGCCCTTTTATGTCCCAAACTTCTTTTTTTTTTTAATTGAAAGTAACAGATTTCAACTTGTTTGTGATATGGAGACCACATTAAAACTGGCCCTAGACCCAGACTTCTAATCTTTAGCTACAAAAATTAATGAAAATATGAATTATTAAAACATTGTAATCTAAAAAAAAAGGGAAATAAACAAACTATTTCAATCTGCAAAATGTGTGAAAATGTATATAATTAAAAAAAAAATATATATATATATATAAAATCACTGAATATATTTATTGTACATAATTTCCAATCAAGATTTTGTCAAATTATGCTAAAAAAATAAATAATAATCAAATATTATTTGATTGTGTGCATTTAGGATACATAAAATCCTAATTGCAATATTAGTCAAAGCTGTCAGGCATTTTATTTTCACACTGTCATTCCCATCACAAAATGCTATTAAATAGAAAAAATTATTTGTGGTTGGAATTTTCATTACTTTCAGAACTAAATTTAACATGACAGACATCTGTAATAGGGCTGGGTAAAAAATATTGATTTCTCGATTTTAATCGATTCTCATTTTTACGAACCGATATCGATTCTTAAATCCCAAGAATCGATTAGTCCAGTCTGTTTTCAGTTGATGAATGAACAGAACATGTAGCACGCCTCCAATCCAATAAATTGCAATAATCTTTGTGCTTTGTTACTTTTGATATGAAGCAAAGTCTCAGATTTCAAATGACGTCCATCTTATTATGAGATTCAAAAAATAAATACCGTTCTGGTGCTGTTTAATGTGGCGTGACAGATCGCTGTAGTGCCTCAGTTAAAGTGAAGCGGCAGCACAGAGCGCATGTGAACATCCTCTCCTCCGCTTTAATACCAGTTACAGCGAGAAATAAACACGACTAAACATCTGAAGGTATGTTAAAAGATACAGTACAACTTACCGAAATCCGTATCATGTCTCGTGTAAAAGCTCAATCAGTGTTTCAACCGCAGATATATGTCAATTAAACAACTTGTAAACAATGTCAAGCAACGTCACATTTACCTCAGAAAAAACATATTCAGTGACCATAAACTTGTTAATCAGCTAGAAAAATGAACTCTAGAGAGCAGCCTTCTGATAAATATATGCACCGTTACATATTCATTATAATTTTTTAATGTTCTTCAATATATAATGCATGTTTGAATAAATCAGTTATGACAGCCACAATTTAAATGTTTATAGGTCTATTTCAAAAAACAAATTGGAGTAGAAATATGATTATGTAATTATAAACTTTATTTATTATAAAAAACATCATTGAGTGTAATTTAAGTGTTTGTATACAAATAAGTTAATTTTAACTTTCAATATTATCGTAATGTAGTACCAACTGACTCCCATGTGTAGTTCACCGCATTAGTTGAGAGAATTTTTTCCTCTAGAAAATTTGCCATGTACTGTACTCTGATCCAAGATTACAAAATATCCAATCCCAACTAATCAATATCGAATCAAATCGAAATCGGCATCGAATCGCAAGCATGTGAATAGATCGAATCGAATCGTGAAAATTGTGTCAATACCCAGCCTTAATGTGTAATGACACATGCAGTGAGTAAATAAATAATGACAGAAGTTTCACTTTTGAGTGGGCTAATCCTTTAAAGTGATAATTCACTCAATAATGAAAATTATATCATCATAGGGCTGGACGATTAATCGAAAGGTAATCGAAACTGAAATTCAGAACCTCTAACCAACGTAATTTTCCCATGTCTGTTATTTCGTTTTTTTTAATCCTGTTGATACTTTCCCCTTAAAAACATACTACCGTGTGAGTAGTCACGTGACTCTACCCCATCCAGTCAGCGGCATGGAAGCAACACTGAGGCGAACTCAAATGCCGAGTCAACACACACAGACAGTTTGCGAGCCTCGAAGTGAGATCACTTTCACTTGCGTCCTCACGAAAGTTTGTAAATTGTATGTGTTTTAAGGCTTGCCAGTTTGGACATTCAAGTGATTTTAGACTATTGGATGTGTATCATTATATTGAGCTACTGCGCTGATGCATTGTGGCACATGAACACTCATACAGACAGTAGCTGCACATCACGTGAGTATCGCGCACAGAGAGAGAGGAGCGCAGAAACTTGTTGTCAACACTGTCCTGTGATTTATCACTAAAGTAGCTTAGAAACTCAAAAGTTATAGCAGATATTTTTCTACTTTTGAAATAACTGCTTACAACCCACAGCTTCACATTTAATAGAGAGACGGTATGACTAATTCAGACACGCAATCGCTCTCAACGCATTCAAATAAATGTACTGGTACTGTGTTAATTTATCTGTACCTGATTTACAACCATATGTTACGAACCATAGATAAAATAACTGCTGAAAGTGAGCTGTTATGTCGGAGCACTCTTTCATTAACCAGAAAGTTTGAATAATATCTATCCACTTCTTCCTTGTAAGCACCAAAAAAAACAAAAACAAAAACCTCAAAATTACTGTAAAAATCATTAAATGTGCTATGGATTCATTAATTTGCTTTAAAACTTCTAAATGTTCAGTATACCGAATATATTTCACTATCACATTTTGTTTCTCATTTCCTCATGCCTCCCTCTAACCCTCGAGGGCACACTTAGCAGCTGGGGCTTGGCAGCCCTTCACTCACCCACACATGGACCCCACATCACCGCTGCCCACGCCAAGCTCACCCCCACCTGAGAGTGTCAAAAGCCAGCGCTCATCTCTCTCAACCTCTCTCCTCCAGGTCAGCAGTGCCACAGATGCACTTAAAAATCATCATCTGCTCTCTAACACAGTTATAGTTGCTCTCCGGACCACTCTCGACACCAGCTGCACCAACACGGCGCTCGGCTATAAACAGTTCAGAGCTGCAAATATATTGTCTGTTTTCCGAAATAAGCCTGTCTCTTTGCATTGGCTCAACCACCCACTTTGAGGACAGCGGGTTGACTGAACGATTTTTGGATGACTTTGGCCTTTCATAACAACTTAACCACCCACACTAAGCTATAGACTAAACACCTGCACAGGCAGGATGGTAAAAGCAAGGTTATAGCTAAGCATGTTTGCTCCCCTTAGAGCGGCACTCCAAAGGCAGCACTTTACAATACAAAAACCGCTGATTTTGATTTAAAAAAAACAACAAAAAAAACTCTGCTCTGCCGATATGTCCTCGAAACATTGGCTAAAGGCCTACCTCTTCTAAGCAGGCACTACAAACTTGAACAAGATCCAAAAGCAGTCGGCCCACTTCACACCAACATGCTGACCCTGTTACCAGCCCTCATGCAGGCATTCAGAAACTGGCAGAGTTGGAGCGGAACAGGCCTGCCCCCATCACTCACCTACACAGTAACCTCTCATAGGGGTCGTTCCTCACAGCCAGACGCGCACTTAATCGTTTCCAATCTTCGCGTGAGGTCTCCCATTCTACTTGGCCTCCCCCAGAGGATCAAGTTCTCCCTCAGGGCAATTATGCTAAAGTTGAACCGATCTGGCGTGAAAGTCCTTAGTGGAAAAGAAATTGAGATGAAGCAGGCCAATGGATAGCAAAGAGCAGGGCGACTCAAATTCTGAAAGCTCTGGAGCCACAAAGGAGGACAACTTTAGCCTCAAGGGCTGCACTGCCAATTTATACAGTAATTATTTCATACTAAAGGAAAGTTCATGTAAAAATAAAAAAAAATGTCATCATTGTATGACTTTCTTTCATCTGTGGAACAGAAAAGAAGATATTTCGATTTATTTTTAATTTTAAAAAAAAAAATTATTCCATACAACGAAAATCCCCGTTAACTTTCAATGTACGGACAAAAACCTTATTCAAAATATCTTCTTTTGTGTTCTGCATGAAGAACATTAGTTGCATACAGGTTTGGAAGGACAAGAGGGTGAGTAAATGATGACAGAATGTTCATCTTGGGGTGATGACAAAAATCTTATATAAACGAGTAATTTTATATTCCTGTAACTGTAAAAACCACGTTAATTTCAATCAGATTTGAGGGACAATATTATGTTTCCTGTCTTTTTATAGCTTCAGTCTTACAACCAGGGTTAGGTGCTTCTACATCAGTGTTATTCACCTATTATTTTATTTTAGTGATAGGTTATGGTTAGGGTTAGGTTTAGGGGACTATGTTTTTACAAAACAAAAGCACCAAAATTATAAATCCGACTGAATCAAGCACATTTAAAGTAATTTTAAGCACACATGTGACTGTACATCAGTTGTATACTACAATAATGTGGCAAACTGTGACCTTGCACTGCAATATAAAAGACCTAGATACTAGAAATGACCAGAGAATCACAACTTAAACCTATATTTTGTTTCTGGATAAATTGAGTTTTACATCTTACCACTTTCAGAATTTAATGTTTGGCTGGTTAGAATTGCTCTTACGACTTGATCTAATGCATTCACATCTGAGAGTGTGATCTAAAAGTGAGAAAGATACTGATGAAAACGTAGTAATCGGAGTAAAATCATCTCACAGCCTTTAAATTGCCCCCCTGAGCCACCATAACCCATCCTTATCAGCCGCATTCACACCTGCCAGCCGAGTGTCAGCCAAATCCAATGAACTGCACAAAGATCTTCAACCTGGTAATAGAAGAGCAGTACCAGAAATATTATATTAAGCTAATGGCACAAAAAAGAATATAATATAATATAATATAATATTATTATGCGATTACTTTTGAATAGCCATCATTGGATTTTTTTTTTTTTTTTTGAAGCCAGATGGTGAAGTTACAACATCTACCAGCAGGGGTGAACTGGACCATACTAACCATGCTAATTAATCTTGTACTGAACATGGTAATGTGCAGCGTTTCTTTATGCATTCTCAATTTAAACAGCAATCCATTCTGTACATACAGTCTGCAATGTAATTCAATGAATTTATAGTGTAACATCTTTCATAGTGTTTCACCAACCCCATAATAACCACCGTTCACCAGTGTTTTAGTCTGCCTTTACACAGACCCACATGGAGAGTTTTATACCAAAATATGCAAATGGATTTCTAATGTAGTCAGAGCTTTGCTCAAGTCGCCCAAGTAATTCATCCAACACTCTGGTTTTCCCTCTGGAGTCTGTAATACGACTTTAATCACTTTAACTGCCATTTTATCGTAGGAAATCAAATTTGCTCGGGTTGTAGAAGAATCCCTCCTCTGTCTCTGTGAAATTAGGGAACAATCAAATCAAGCTCAAATGAATACTCAAGTAAGCCTTTTCCTCCTCCTCAAATGTCTTCATTAATTTACCATGAATGGCTCACTCACTTCCAAAAGACAATGAAGACAAACTGGGGAAAGACTTCAGTGAAGTGGGGACTGAAACGAGGACATAATGAGAAACAGAGCGATATGTATTAAATAGTGAAACAGCTTTCTTTCAAAGCCTCTGTAATGCATACATTCAATGTGCAAAAAAAAAAAGAAAAGTTGCAGTGCCTTATACATAATCTTGGACTGTTTTCACATTTAATTAGAATGCTTAGTCTGAATCTGAATTTGATTCTTGGTCTGAACCACAGTGCTTTGCGTCATCAAAGAGAGTACCATACTGGCACCAGCTGCTTGCCACTGTAGCTAGGTAACGACTCAGGAGGAGAAGATGCCAGTTTTCACTATGTTACAGAAGTATTTATAACCCTCTATCTGCCACAGATACCTGGAGATGCTCTCTGAAGGCAATTTATTCAGAGTCAAGCAGCTTTGAGAAAAGCATTATACTAGAAAGCAAATTATGTCATCAGTAGCGATTTACTTCCACAAGCTAGGAAAAATTGCTTTCATACTGACTCTACCAGCTTTAATATCGTAAAATTGTGTTCAATACCACTTCAGAAAACTGCTTTTACACCACCAAACCGAAGTCCTTCATCAAAAGGACAAAAAGGATTATTATAATACTACAAGAGAAACTACAAATGTGATCTCTTCAATATCTCACTTGTTTCTAGACAGCAATGAGATCAAAATGGAGAGCAAATGAAGACTTTCATTTAAAGTCCCCCTGAAGACAACAATTTTAACAATTTAACTCATTTGATAATCAAAACGGCATATTTAGGTTTTGTTTCAGTGAAAAATTCTTCATGCCCTGAAAAAGCTTGAATGTAACTCTACATCCTTGCTTCATTTAGTATATGCGGACCCATGAATATGCAAATTGATCCCCACCTACACTCAATCACACAAGCTCAGAATTCCTGATCCACTCGGCCCACCGTAGCAAATGCTACACTATGGCAATTGGAAATATCGGTATAATTAAGCCATATATGTTTGAACTAGAAACTGATTCAGAAGTAGAAGAGGAAGTGTGAATTATACAGGGTCGTCTACAAGTCGATATATCAGAATGGTAATGCCTTTTTTCGTATCACTCTGCAACGTTGAACACATAAGGGTCATTTATATGATTAGCATTTGGCTTGACTATGTTATTAAACACATAATAATGTGTTTGTAATGTTAAACAAACCATGTTCCCGTTCACAAGCCGGAAAGTAATAGTAATGTAAAATCACGTACCTGACTCACGATTTTTTCCATTCCAGATAGGGGTGCCCCGAAACTTAGTGATCAGGCAGTTAGGAATTGAGTATTATTGGTAAAGTGTTGGTAAAAAAAATAAAACTAACCCTACTTAATTACGGGTTAAAATGCGTTGTAACGTGTGTTATTGAGATTGTAACGAGTATAATATTACCCAAATTTTATTAGTAATGTGTTATATTACTGCATTACAGCAAAAAATTATATATTACTGTAATATAATTACTTTTGTAATGCGTTACTCCCAACACTGTTCACCACAGGGGGTGTTTAAATGGTTAGTTCACCCAAAAATGAAAATTCTGTCATTTATTACTCACCTTCATGCCGTTCCACACCCGTAAGACCTTCGTTCATCTTCGGAACACAAATTAAGATATTTTTGTTGAAATCCGATGGCTTAGTGAGGCCTGCATAGCCAGCAATGACATTTCCTCTCTCAAGATCCATTAATGTACTAAAAACATATTTAAATCAGTTCATGTGAGTACAGTGGTTCAATATTAATATTATAAAGTGGCGAGAATATATTCGGTGCGCCAAAAAACCCAAATAACGACTTATATAGTGATGGCCGATTTCAAAACACCGCTTCATGGAGCTTCGGAGCGTTATGAATCAGTGTGTAAAGCAGTTTGTCTATTAAGGGCTACTGTAGAAACATGCCGACAACTTAACATGTAAGGGGACTCACGGTGTATGTAGATAGAAATGGCTCATTCTAAGGTAATAAAAACATAATGGTTCATTATGTCTTTATACACTGCTGAAAACATAGTTATGTATATTATATTGCATTTCTGTCATTAGATCCGCCTAAAATTTACGCAGTCAGATATTTCAATATGAATATTAAAAATAACCAAAACACTTCTCATCAACTGCTACCAAGAACAAATGATTCATACATTAATTTTCCTGAGTTATGAAAGAGTACATTCTGAGCAATAAAGTTTCACACTGGGCTGAGAATAGCCTTTTAGGTTAGATACGAGATGATTTTAAGGGAAGATAAGATGTTCTGTTCTTTTTAATAGAATGGAAAGTACTGTAATGAAAACAGAGGGCTCACATTTGTCACGGATTTTCATCACATTTTTCATCCTGAAAGCGAGTGTGCTTATGCTGTATTGACAAGACAGCCATCAGCATGTTTAAAAAGTGAAAAGAATCACCATATAATGCCTATCACTGGAATGCAGTCCTCTGATTTTCCATCTGACTGAGTCTGCCTCTCTGTTGCCAGGCAGGTGACATGTTTGATTTGACCATAAACTGTGAAATGACTGGAAAGGAAGCTATATTCATGAGCCTGGAAACTTATATGCACATACAGCTAGTAGTATGGTTTGATTTTTAATACCAATTTTTTTATATATATTATGCTAATGTGCGCTCTCTTTTATTTAAAAACTTTAATAGAAATACATGAATAAAATGCTGTAATATTAAAATGACCTAATTCAGGTAAAAAAATGAGAAAAATGTTTGACAAGTTTTATATATATATATATATATATATATA
>RJVU01050883.1:1175285-1186029 GCA_003731715.1 Anabarilius grahami | reverse complement strand
GTCTGAGACTCTCTGTGCTTGTGACACACTTCACAGCCAGGGGGTCCGGACACACAGTGCGGCGGCGTGGGTATTCTCGTTCCCATAGCGCTGAATAAGCGCAGCTTAGAGTGTAGCCTTTGAAAGGGAACGCCCCGGGTTACTTCACTGTAACCCTGTTCCCTGAAAAGGCGGGAACGAGAAGCTGCGCTTCTTTGCCGCACTGAGATGTCCCTGGACCGCTCTTCAGACAAAATATCTGCTGTTGCACAGGTGCACATCTAATTATAGCCTCGCTACGACGCATTCCAATGACGTCACGCAAGGCTATAAATATAGGTCAATTTCATTGACGTTGTTTTACACATATATTCACAGCTGGTCACGACTAAAGACGTTCCCATAGCGCTGAATAAGCGCAGCTTCTCGTTCCCGCCTTTTCAGGGAACAGGGTTACAGTGAAGTAACCCGGGGCGTTCTCTGGAGTGACGAATCACGCTTCTCTGTCTGGCAATCCAATGGATGAGTCTGGGTTTGGTGGTTGCCAAGAGAACGGTACTTGCCTGACTGCATTGTGCCAAGTGTAAAATTTGGTGGAGGGGGAATTTTGGTGTGGGGTTGTTTTTCAGGGTTTGGGCTTGGTCCCTTAGTTCCAGTGAAAGGATCTCTTAATGCTTCAGCATATCAAGACATTTTGGACAATTTCATGCTCCAAACTTTGTGGGAACAGTTTGGGGAGGGCCTCTTCCTGTTCCAACATGACTGCGCACCAGTGCACAAAGCAAGGTCCATAAAGACATGGATGAGCGAGTTTGGTGTGGAGGAACTTGACTGGCCTGCACAGAGTCCTGACCTCAACCCGATAGAACACCTTTGGGATGAATTAGAGCGGAGACTGCGAGCCAGGCCTTCTCACTAACATCACTGCCTGACCTCACAAATGCGCTTCTAGAAGAATGTTCAATAATTCCCATAAATACACTCCTAAACCTTGTGGAAAGCCTTCCCAGAAGAGTTGAAGCTGTTATAGTTGCAAAGGGTGGGCCAACTCCATATTAAACTCTACGGATTAAGAATTGGATGTCATTAAAGTTCATGTGCACGTAAAGGCAGGCATCCCAAAACTTTTGGCAATGTATATAAACTTTTCAAACTTTTCTAACTTTCATCTTGTGAGGCAAAACAGTGCTAAATATCTCTATCTGTGTTCTACAGAAGAAAGAACGTCAGGTTTGGAATTACAAGAAGGTGACTAAATGATAACACGATTTTCATTTTTGGGTGAACTATTCCTTTAAGAGCATTTGTGTTAATGTGAGTCAACTTGAATCAGCATTTTATTTCATTTTATTTCAGCCTGGTGCCAAAGTACCAACACTTTTGATATCCCTACCTAGAGTTAATCAGAGCATGCTGATTCAGGAGAATTCATTCACAAACACAGAAAGCAGGGGGATATTTCCATCTCTGTTAGAGCAGCTCTAAAATGCCAGACAGCCAAAACATGTCAATGCTCAACCAAGGGCCTCCACGACTTCCACGGAAAAGACTTTCCAACAAAATAGACCAAATTTCCACAAAACAACTGCCGAATGAGCTCTAAAATCTGCTCGTAAATCTTCCATTTATTTCAGTCTCCTCCTCCTCCCTCTCTAATCAAACGCAAAGAACGCTTCACCCGCTACAAAAGCTCCATGTACTCGTTTCACCGCATCTCTATTTTCTGCCTTCTCTCTTCAGTGAATTTACAGGCTGCACTCTGAAACTGTTCATTGGCGGCAAAGGTCCTTGGACGTGCGGCGTCTAGTGCGGTTGGTGATCTTTCTGCCTGATACGCAAGCACATAAGGGTGTGTGTCTGTGGCAGGTCAGGCAGGAATGGTAATGACTGCATTATTCTCAGAGCTCTTCACACATGGAGGCTGCGTTTCCCATTTCAGCAGCCTGATGGGTAGTCAAAGGAGATGGCCACTTGGGCAGGGAGCATCTGCTCTGTGCCTGATCATCAACTACTGATGGAGGCAGAGCGGAGAGAGAGAGCGGAGGGAGAGAGAGAGAGAGAGAGAGAAATAAGGAGACAAACAAAAAGAAGAAAAGGACCAGATCAAATGCACCAAGAGGCGGGGGACGCTAGTCACCCGTTGCATTCATACATCTGGCAAAAGTTCAATGTTCAGTCAGGTAGAGCAGAGGATGAACAATGGTGCAAGATTGCTATCATGCTGAGACACAATTTAAGATAAATGGTCTGTCAGATTAAGGCAAATCTCAATTGTGTCCCTGGCATAATTGTACATCCCTAGTCAGGTCTCAACGAAGAACATGCATAGAGATGAGAATCCTACCTATATGAGCTTCATTTGAATTACTTTCAAATTTGCTCTCTGTTGTTGTATGACCTCTTCCTTCATGTTCTCCTTCTTCTTCTGTAACTGTTGTAGGGATATACAGTACACAGGTCCTTAAGATTTTTTAATGTTTTTGAAAGGAGTCTGTTATACTCACCGTGGCTGCATTTGTTTGATTAAAAATACAGTAAAATCGAATTTATTCCTGTGATGGCAAAGCTGAATTTTTAGCAGCCATTGCTCCAGTCTTCAGATTTGTATTATAAAATGTTGAAAACAGTTGTGGTGGGATTCTTTGATGTATAAAAAGTTCAAAAGTAATAATTTCAACAGTAAATATTTCTCTCAAAATATTTTTTTTCTAACTTGACAAAACCTTATCTCTGTTAGATACAGCGTTATCTTGACAAATCAGCAGAATTTACAAGAAAAAACATTGAATATACCATAGAAAGCCAAACGTTTAAGTATGCAAGCATAAAAATGAATATACAAGTGCATGTAAAATGTAAATTTTTCAGTGGCAATGCAGCACAGGACTATTAATAGAAGTATTTAGTGAAAATGCCCTTGATGGTACTATATATAGTATCCGACTGAAAAGAAAACAAGTTGTATCACCCAACATTTCTCACTATATCACAGCATTTGAGTTTGAGTTAGCAATCAGCTATCATCCCTTGAACTCTCATTTCTTCCTGCTGCTACACAAAAATCTTTGATTTCTACCAGTAACTGTATTCCTCACACCTGCTTTTTCTCTCCTTGTTATCAGTCTTTTCTATCAGCTGCATAGACATGCGTTAGAGTTTGGATACGTAAAGTTTAAAAAGCAACAGATTCAAACCAGCGCAGCAGGGGGTTTCCTTCGCCAGCTTTGCGAAAAGCAGCCATCACAAGTCAAGAGAGAATTTTAAAGTATAGATTAAGAAAGTGGGAGTGAAGTACGGAAATACAAATATCTTCCTTCACTCAAAGGCATCCCAGTCTTAAGGCTAACGGTCAGGGGGCGTGCGGAAAATGTCAACATTGATTTGTTTAGAGAAGAGAAAATGTCAGGAAGCTGTGCTGTCAGTGAAATAGAAATTTCCAAATGAGTTTGCCTAGTGGGGAAAGACCGTACACATCACTCTCACTCCACAGTTCAATTTCAGTCGGGCAGCATGGGGAAAGATACATTTTTATTACTTTTAACTGAGTGATTTCTTTGTACGATAGAGGATGTTTATCAATAAAAAGTTTTAAAAAATAAGATTTGAGAAAAACAAAAGTACTCAAATCCACAACAATATATTGATTCTCAACGCTCCAGAATGGAGATCTTAACCTGATTAATAGTCATATGCTCTTGCAATATTTGATTAGGACTGTTTATAGGCACAGAAGTGATTGCTTGTATCAATAGTGCCAACACAGCTGGCCCACAACAGAACTAAATAATTCCAAAAACAGACTTGTTTTATTGAGATTCAACTTTGGTCCAAGGGAAATGATCAAACTCTGATTATATTCCAGGAAATCCATGCAGAAATAGATTGTGTAGCCGAGAGGGAAAACTCAACCTCCACAATATTGACTCTTTCTCAAAATTCACTGACCTGCAAGAAACCAAAACCCAAGAGCATCAAAGACCAGCATCAAGCACATCATCATCATTACAAGTGACTGTAAGACAGTAACTACATATTATTTAATTTAATATTATTTCATTTTATTTTTTGTTTTATTTTATTCCAAGAGATGATGTTAAATTCATTTTAAGATTGGCATTTACTTCTTCGAACACCGTTTACTGGATATATTAGACCCGTTTTAACCAGAGTGACGTTTTTTAATGAAGAGGAGAGTGAGTGTGACCAGGTGCTGCTGATGTTGGCTACACTGAGCAGGTTTAATTGGATCAGATCAAATGACGGGCTAAAATAAAAGCCTGGTTTAATTAGCCGCCTGAGCCAGAACAGTGCAGTCTCTCTCATGTTTCATTAAAGCGAACCGAGCCCAGTAAACGACACATCAGTGCCAGCCTGACCATTAGATTACACCTGTAAGAGAGCACACTCAAGGGTAACATCACACTATTACAATGCTTTCACACATATAACATGCTGTAGCTGTTGCCTGTAATGATTAAACCTAAGCGTGAAGCATTGGGTTCTTTTGAAGTTCTTAATCTTGACTTATCTAAAATATCTTAGGCTATATTTCTAACACAATATTAGAATCCAAATAGTATCCCAGAGGAAAACGTTATTGCTCAGATGTTGTGCTTTCATAGATCAGGAGACTGAAAAGCAAATCAAAATGTGCATTTATGTGTAGTCCATGTCTGATAGCTCTGAGGTCATCTATGTGCTCGTGAACTTCTGAAAGTTTACAAAAGTTCACTTTCAGTGATAAACTCATTCAAAATGTTCTCAGGGAAAACATAACAAAAAATATTGACTTATTCAGCACTATGCAGATTCTTGTCTAATCAAATGCTCTCTAAAATGAGATTTTCTCTCCCCGTAATACCACCTGCCACCAACTGGATAGTAGCAAATCATGGTTCATAAAAAAAGAGAGAGATCTCTTCTAGTGCACCACTTATATTATGTAACCAAACCAAATGTTTGTTACATAAAGCAAAATGTAAGTTAAGTCATTAACTTTACACTTGTTGTCTATCAGTTGCTCTGTACATCAGACCTAAAATAATTGAAATTCAGCATAAACTAAAATAACTTGTAAGACTTACTTGATCTCTAAATCTACAGATATAAATATTATTGTCTATATTAAAAATCAGCCAAGCCCCTTCAAATATCAAAACTCTGAAACTCGTGTATCATCTAGAAATCTAAGTTTCCCACTCGTGAACATAACTTCGATCTATCATTCATGTGTTCGAAACTTGTGCCTTTCAAGTGGACTTGTAAATTTCTTAAAGTCAAGCTTTGATATGTCCAATAATTTCCTCTTTCCACATCAGCACAGGAAAGAAAACTGCACTAATTAAGTGACTTCACAGGGTTTTAATGGAGTTCACAGTAGTTATGTTTGATTAATCAGCTTGATGTGTCCCCTATAATTTCTTCAAAAAAAAAAAGAAAAAAAAAGATACAATCCACAAAGAAAGAGTATACAGTTCTGACCATTAACTGGATACGACAAACTATTTGTTCTGAAAGAATCTGAGGAGAAATATTATTTGATAGAAATGGAGACATTAAAGGATTAGTTCACTTCTGAATAAAAATTTCCTGATAATTTGCTCACTCCCATGTCATCCAAGATGTTCATGTCTTTCTTTCTTCAGTCGAAAAGAAATTAAGGTTTTTAAAGAAAACATTCCAGGATTCTTCTCCATATAGTGGACTTCAGTGGGGTTCACTGGGTTGAAGGTCCAAATTGCAGTTTCAGTGCAGCTTCAAAGGGCTCTACGCAATCCCAGACAAGGAATAAGGGTCTTATAGTGAAACGATCGGTCATTTTCTAAAAAAAATAATAATAATTAATATACTTTTTAAACCACAAATGCTCGTCTTGCACTGCTCTGTGATGCACCACGCATTACATTGAAAGGTCACGCGTGATGTAGGTGGAAGTTCTGCGGTAGGGTGAAAAACTTCATCTAATTTTCTCCTCCAACTTCAAAATCGTCCGACATTGTTGTTTTACCTTTTTTTTGTAAAGGGCGTTTAGATTAATCTTTGCATGTTCGCTTTGCACACACTGGATTGGTACTTCTGCCTACATCACGCATGACCTTTGTAACGTGATTACATCATGCGTGCGGATCGCAGAGCTAGTGCAAGACGAGCATTTGTGGTTAAAAAGTATATAAATTAAAACAAATTTTTTTTTTTTAAATGACCGATCGTTTTACTAGATAAGACATCTAGTAAAATCCCAATCCCAATCCCAATCCGCAATCCCAGATTTCTCATCTGGGATTGCGTAGAGTGCTTTGAAGCTGCACTGAAACTACAATTTGGACCTTCCACCCAGTGAACCCCACTGAAGTCCACTATATGGAGAATAATCCTGGAATGTCTTCCTCAAAATCCTTAATTTCTTTTCGACTGAAGAAAGAAAGACATGGACATCTTGGATGACATGAGAGTGAGCAAATTATCAGGAAATTTTAATTCAGAAGTGAACTAATACTTTAAGCAAACATTAAACTAATTGCTGCCTATGAGAATCACCTGAGATATTAAAGAAATCTCATTTGTCATTTTCCTATGGGGACATTTATCACGTAACTTGATTACGTGGATTAGCCGAAATGGCTTGATTAGAAGGTATAATAGTTCTGAAGTCCTCGCAGTAAAAGCGATAATGAGTAAGATGTTTTTCTGTTTCCTTGGTTTACCGGCCATAGCAGGTGGTGATGATACCTGACTTCTCTACAGAGTTAGATGAACAAACTCACACCAGGGAAAACGGCCTGAGGACCCTTATCATACCCAGCAAAGCTTCCTCATAAACCTGGCCGAGAGTCACGCAGATAACAGCACTGCAAATTCTCTCTGGATTGTGAAAATGTAGCTGATAATAAAAAAACTAGGAAAAGTCCTCTCTCGCCTCAGTACAATATATTCTTAAAAGCATTCTTTGAACATTTTTTTTTTAGAGGAAAAACGGATTCAGTATGGGTGCACCACACACCGAGACGAGACGATGAACTGTTTTTATCATTTTCAAAACACCTGTGAGTACTTCTGAGACAACATTAACTGAGAAATATCAAGTCACACAACTCTGCAAAGCACACATACACACTACACTGCATATGGGATTAACAGCCTGGAATGCATGACAGGCATCAATGTAAATACATAAAGCTATGAAATTGCATTAAATGTCATTGTGAAATATGCTGATGACACAATCAGACTACCATCTGTTCTTTTAAATGCACGTTGAATTAGTAAAGAGATGTAAAGAAAACCCACAATGCAGCGCTATTTTTCCTCCTTTAAAAACACTTGGCAAAATGTATTTTTTAAAAAATCGAGATGATGCAGGTTTCTGTAAAAGGCAGTTATTTGCAGGTCTTTTAAGCAGCGTCTACCATGCCCATCAAATACAATTACTCCATGGGCTTTTGTCATTCGTTCAGCTTCCACACATCAGGATATAGTTAAGATGAGACGAAAAAGCAGCAGGGATCCATTTATAGAAGCAATTTCTCATTGCGTTACACTATAAGTGGGAAATGATTGTTCAACAGTGATGTTGAAAACTGTCTTCTATATAGGCCTTGAGTGCTCTTTTTATCAGGGCGGCTTTATATTTTAACAATGCTCCATTCACACAACAACCCTTAAATGTTTGATTGTATGGGATTTTTATTTAGGCCTACTGTTTTTGAGTCAAATTGGATAGCTAGACGCCATATTTATTGTGATGCAAATGGTAAAAAAATGGAGGCTGAGGCATAGAAATACAGTCCATTCATTGAGTTGGACTGTCTAAATATCCTCGGTCATATTAATTTTCTTAACACATTTTCTTAACATATTTTTTATCCACTGAACCAGGTAAGTTTAAAGACACCCTACTGTTCAAAAGTTTTGTTTTCAATAAGAACAATAAGGTGAATAATTTAAAAAAAAATTTTTAAAGGGAAACTAAAACTTTTACTCAGCGAGGATGCACTAAATTGATCAAAAGTGACAGAAAAGGCATTAATAATGTTTCCAAATATTTCTATTTCAAATAAATGCTGTTATTTTGAACTTTCTATTTATCAAAGAATCCTGAAATAAAAATGTATCATGGTTTCCACAAAATCATTAAGCAGCACAACTGTTTTCAAAGTAAGAAATGTTTCTTGTGCATTAGCGTATTAGAATGATTTCTGAAGGATCATGTGACACTGAAGACTGGAGTAATGGCTCTAGCATAGAGACCTATTTCAAAAACATAAAACAAAATCTCAGCACCCACCCCCCCAAACAAACAAACAAACAAACAAAACAAAAACAAAGAAAAATCCTTGTTCACATTACTTAAAAAGCTCACGTAACTACATGAACTTCATTTAACTGAGTTGTTTCAACTAAAAAAGAGTATTGTCAGCTTTACTTAATAAGTGAAAAATAAGTGAATAGCACAAATTAATGCTGACATAAATAACTGGGCGGTGGATCCGTAGTTCCCAGCATGCTTTGCAAATGACTGCATTAGGAGAGTAAATTTAGGGATTAAATTTAGGTTATTTTATGTTTTTTTTCAGTAAAGGGAAAGATGTTGTTAGTTTATGTTAGTGTTTAATGTTCAGTTATGTTGGACATTTAGAGGCGTTTCTGTAATGTTTTTTGAATTTTGTGGATACCATTATGCAGAAGAGTGGCGCCTGTATTTAGTCTGTAAGCCTCATATACGCATGTTTAGGATGGAATTCCTGCTCTCAATTCAATTGAGTTTGTTCAATTAGTTATTTTTTAAGTGCATTTTGTAGAGCAAATAGTTAATTCAATAAGGTAAATAAAGTCAATAAATGTGTTCACCTCATGTAATAAACATAACATTATTAAGTAAACTGCACATATAAATATTATGTATTGGTGACAAATTCAAATGATTTGTATTACTCAAAGAAATTGTCAGCTTTACTTGAATTTCTTTTGTTCATACAACTAAATTGTTATTTGTACAAATTATTCAATATAGTTGTGTGGAACCACTTGACAATGCTTTTTTAAGTAAATCCAACAATTCAACTTTTGAACAGTGTTTATCATTTGAGATGTTAACTGACAAACATGTCTGTGTGTTTCTCCCACGCAACATTCATAAATAAAATTTAGTAAGCAAATTACTTACAGTTTTTTGCCTACCTCAGGTATCCTTTGAGAAATCTAATCCTTGCAGATAGGAATATGTGTAATTATGGTATTTCATTTTCAAGACACTTCTCATTGATTTTGACCTTTTTTAAATACCAAAACTAAAGCTAGATTTGCTGGATGCACCTTCATTATGGATTTAAACCTTTTTGCTTTAACTTTTTGGGTAAAATAACAGCTGGCAAACCATCTGATGGAAACTGCTGCTCAGAATAACCACTTTGTTAGCAGATTTAAGAACGATCTTAATTAATTCCTCCATCAAATATTACATAAATTCTGATTATTTTGATTTATTTTGAGACACACACATCCAGAGCACATACTCCTACATAAACGCCCTCATCCAGACAACAAATGCTGCTGTTTAAGTGAAAACTACTGATAACCTAGTCCCATTCAATATGAAATCACAGACTAATCATCTTGTCTGAATAGTGCCACTGATAAATTTTCAATGATTCACTAACTGCAATAAATGACATTTCAGCTTTTTGTCAGTGGGGTCAAAATAACATTTAAACATTAAAACATTTTTCAAAGTATCTTCTTTTGTCTTCCGTAGAAGAAAGCAAGCCATACAGGTTTGGAAATACATTTTTGAAAGTAAATTTGAATTTTTTTGGTGAACTATCCTTTTAGCAATCACCACCAATGTACATCGAACTGACCGTACTTCCATCTATCACAGGCTCATTTTCATTCTAAAGATACCAGTGTTTTAAACAAAAATGTGATCCTAAAGCTGAAGCTTAAAAGGTAAATTCTGCAAGACAGCTAAGGTCCTGAAACATCCCTTTATGTACTTCCTCCTCTCCTTCCCTTCATTTCTTTCTGTTCGATTCTCCCTCTCTCTTTCATTACAGCTCCAGAGCTGTCTTTCTGTCGGCATGGCTGTCATCCAGCCAAACTTATCTGTGCCCTCCTGTCTTGCCTGTCTCAGTGTATTCCCATTAGAGAGCCGCTTGAAGGGAGCATGGCAGGTATGAGTGCATCCAGCCTGCATGTCTCCTTTCTTCCCGTCTGTCTATCTGTCTGTATGTCTGTCTGTCAGTCTGTCCGGGGACAACTCTAACCCCTCTTCCCTGCAACACATCAATGCAGACCTGTTTATGCGAAGGAGATTAAGGCCACAATGGAGGCAGAGGAAAAGTAAACAGCATAACAGTGAGTGAGCCAATTATTTTCTGACATGGGGTGAAACTTTATTAAAGAAAAGCCAACTGGGAGAGGAAGTGCTAATTATCTGCTGCTCCCCCAGACCACACTGTCCCCCTGTTTGTGTGTTTGTTTACTAAAACCCTCCACCTGAGAAAATCACACAGCTTTGTGCCTCCGTGAGGAACAAGGCAATGGGACAGTAATGACATTTTTCGACTTTCTGTGTCATTCAAAGAAGATTCAAAGAAAGAGGTGAGTTTTTTTCCCCTTTCATCACTATAGAATTACTTGAAGCTGGGATTCTCTCACCAGTGAACCTGGAGAAAGTAGAGAGTGGGAAGTGGAAAAGTGAAGTACTTTCACAACTAATGACTAATAAGCCAAAACTTTTTAGTGAATCAAACATACAAATCATGCA
>RJVU01050883.1:1157183-1175239 GCA_003731715.1 Anabarilius grahami | reverse complement strand
AAAAAAAAAAAAAAAAAAAAAAGTAATTCAAACAAAGTCATTTTTATCATATGTTTATCGTAAGTAGTACATCAACAGTTAATGATAAAGACAAGATAGCTAGCAAAATATTTTTATTTTAAAAACATCACAAGTGCACTCCAAAAAAAAAAAAAAAATTATATATATATCATTGGTCTAATTTAAATTTATGATACATTTCCATACCGGACAGATTTTTCTGAATTTAAACTGGGCAAATTATACTGAGTGATTTTCATCTTGATTCATAATTCAATTTCATTTGACTTACTATGGTGAAGCACTTACAATGGTAGTACCCATTATAAACTTTTCATTTATACATTTAAATCCTTGCCCTCTGAAGGATTTAAAAGTAGAAATGTAAAGTTTATAATTTTATCAAAGCATGTACATTAATTTCTCTGTCAAAACTTTGAGCAGTAAATCTGTATAAATAATATGAGCAGTCATTTTAAGGTATTAGCTGCATTGTCATGGCAACAAAATTGTAAAATAGGATATAACTTTACACAGAAAAGATTACCAAGCAGTTTTATTACACTAAAAAAAATGTTAATGGTGCAGTAAACGATTTTTGAGACAATGATTATATTCGAAATCGACACCCAAACAAACACACCCCTCCCTCATTGCTCCACCCCCCAAATAACAAACAAGCTATACAACACAGGCAACCAATAACAGCTGTTGCATCAGACAGCTCGCGTAAGTATGGATGAATCAGCTGTGATACAAACACAATATTTTATTTTTCAGCACACAAACAGAACAGACATCTAGCAAATATTCACAGAATTGTTTGTTAAGGTGTTTAAATTTTCAACAGCGTTTCTCTGAAATCGCGTCCAGCACCTTTAACAGTGAGTATTTCAATGTTCATGGATTGGCTGGATTCACTTCCATTGTAAAATAAATAAATAAATAAATAAGACCACTTTTGCTTTTTAAAATGTTTTTTTTTTTTTTTAAATATGTTTGTGGTAATTAATATTATGCCACAAATGCTGTTGATTGAGCTTAACTCGTACTGAGCCTGGCATTTTTTTTATCTGATTAGTCCAATGCAAAGCATATTGGCATAATGGGACCAAGAACTGTAAATTTGCTACTTGATATTGACCTTATTTTTCTAGAACTGTTCTACAAAAGTAGTGCTGCATTTGTGCTGTTATACTGGATATGTGGTATTCAGTACAACAAGCAAGACCAGACAAGCTACAGGAAGTGCCCTTCAGCACACGGTCATATTCGTCTACATAAAACCCGAATCTACCAAAGCTCCTTGTCTCCTTATGATCTGTGTTGCAGGAACCTAGAAGTGCATGAAAATAAGAACTAGTCTGGCTCTAACACTGCTTCAACTTTCAGAGTGACTTCGACATCACATCCTGTTACAGTAAACAGCCTCGCACAGGTGCCGTGCTGTGATATTCATTCCCTTCCGATCAGAGACGGAGCTTGTTTTGAATGCCGCACACTTCCCTGCCTGTGTTGTGGGTATAGATATTGTGAGCATGTTTCTCAGAGATGGCGAAGGGCAAAGCTAACAGCCTGTTCTGCTAGAGTCGCTGCAGCAAACAGAGCCCCAATGACACGTGCTCTGCGGGACCTGACACCCCCTGTGACCTGAGCCTGCACTTTGCATTACATCTCACATCCACCACGCTGTCACGTCACACCAATAACAACAAACATATGTGTGAAGATGTGCTATAGCCGCTACTTTACAGTTTCGCTATTATAGCTTTCATGAAAGCTACATGCACTTACACATGCATGCACTCACACAGAAAGACAAACAAACAAGCATTCAGGTTGCACTTTATATTAGGTTTCTTTAACTACCTGCATCAAAAAAATGTTAGGTAAAATTATTGTGTTCATGTTATATTGAAAAACACCTTTGTTGCTATTAAAGTGGGAAAAAGGTAAGGATAGTGACAGGTTTTGTGGTATGGTTAGGTTTAATTGTTAGATAGTAGTTAAAGACACCTAATATAAAGTGGGATCAACATTCACATACAGTGGGGTCAAAAAATCTGAGATCAGACAGAAGGTTTCTTTTTCTTCATTTAAACATGGGAATATACAAAAGTTTGAGAATTTTGAAACATTAAAAAACCTGTAATTTTTAAAGGGGTCATGAACTGCATTGTTTTATTGTTTTATGTTTCCTGGGGTGCACTTATAATTTTAGTATGCTTTTTACATAAAAAAGGGGTGTGTCTGCTGTGAGACTTCAGTGTAAACTGAAGTCACTGCTGTGATTGGCTAACATCATTGCAATATATAATGGCTGAGTATTACTCTCTCGAAAACTTCTACACATTTTTACTATTACAGCTCTCAAGCTTAACTAATCGTGAAAAGTGTTTATTATAGCATTACACATTATATTTAAATCATGGCATGAAAGGTTGCATTGATGAACATTGTAGCCGATTACAGACATGTTGTTGAGCGCATGAAAGCAGTGATCTCATCATTGCAACTCAACGAATGCTTTCATCATAACTAACAGTGCAAACTCGATGTAACTAAGAGTTGAATAAAACGGGAGTTTTTGGCAAAACTCGTGCTGTTTGATTGACAGCTCCAGCGATTGTAAAGGGAGCGTTCTTTGATCGCTTTCTATATATAATTTAATTACCGTTTAAATAACAGATTATTTTCATCCTACTAAGAGAAACAATGTGAAGTTGCTTGTTTAGTCACTGGTTTGACTTACTGACACATAGAGCTTTTATTGGACTAACAAGAAAGTTTTCAGTTCTGAAACTTACAGGATATTCTTATAGTACGATGACCTCTTATATATCAAAAGCTCAAGGAAAAGCTGATTTCTCAATTCATGACCCCTTTAAGGAAGGGAAATCTGGTTTAAACACGTCAAATTCTTAAAAATGTATATTTTGAAATGACGTTGTTTCATGTGGTTTTGAAAAAAAAAAAAGAATTGTGTGGTAAAAAGACTCAAGTAGAAAGGATATTTTTCTTACACCCTGACATACATGTGAGTGTACACATCTTAAGCATTATTTCCTAAAAAAAGGTTTTTAAATGCATTTTTCAAGGTAAAAATATAATTGTTTTGGGGGAGTTGTGCCAAATGTGTGTGTTGTGTTACAACCAAAACTAACCCAAAACATGTATTTTTAAATAAGCGAATAAATAAAACAAAAAAGTCACTGTCACATCATTGACCCACTCAAATGTGAAAATTTGTGGCACTGATCATATGACTTTTTTGTGTAAAACCTGATGATTTTGTGTTCAATGAAAGCAAGAGCATCTGACCATATTTACAGACTTGTGGAGTTCATGCAGCATTAACGCTGCTGTTATTAAAGCAAAAAGAGTACAAACTAAACAGGTAGAGGCAAATACTTTTTCCACTACTGTATGTGCAAATAGAGATAGATGCTATTTACACTAAATGAAAATAGCAGTATTTTCTTTGTACTAAGTGTTAATAGTTGTTAGATGCTATTTATAGTTCACCTATAAAGTATATAGCACACCTCTGAGTATTTTAGTACATTATAAAATAGTATTTAATAACATATTCAGTGTACAATATTATATTTATTATAAATGGATGCCACCTTATTGGGCATTAAACATTAAGGTGGACATTTTCACAAGTGGTCTCAGACTTTTGTACCCCACAGCTTTATGTTAGTAAACATACAGTTAGTATTAACATGTGCTGCAATGTTCATTGGCATGCTAACAGAGCAGCGGTCATCATTTGTTCAGAGCTTTTTAAACACAGAGAACTGATTAACGATTAACTGTGTGTGTGCGTGCGTTCCTGTGATCACGTTCTGTAATGCACACATTTAATGCTTTGCTCTGAATCCTTATTAAATGTGCACAATTACAAAGGCATTAAATGGAATGAAATAAAGCAAGGAAGAGCTCATTAGTTTAAGAGCGTGTGATTGAAGAGAGCATAAAATAGAAATTATTCCTGAGTTTAAATCAGAAAGCTAATTAAAAACTCTAATGAGTGTTTTTGTAATTATGGAAGAATCTCTCTTTCTCACTCTCGCTCATTTTATACCACGCAGACCCCACACCTCTCTTTCTCTCTCTCTGTCATTAGACAGAAGTAGTTAAAACTACAAGGTCGAGAATTCATCCTCATCTTTATCACAATCATATTGCTTGATATGAAAACTAATCATCATTCTACAATAGATATATCATAGGAGACAATGGGTATTCCTGTTTCATACAGCAAGCCTGATCCTGCATGTGTCAAGACAGGTAATAAAACAATTTTGTTTTTAAATAATACTAGGGCATTTCTTCAACTATGGGCACTTTACCTACCAACTACTGAGTATTTACCTAATCATATTACATTGTATGAACAAATGTCATTTTTTCACCATGTTTTAAATTTTGTAGAGTTTAACAGCATTTTGCAATGAAAATGACATTTTAAATGTTATTAATATATTATATATATTATGTTTATATTATAAAAGAGAGTAAAAAAAAATAGAACAATACACTCAAAATTGTTTGTTTATTTTTCTGGATTATTATAGGCAAAAAATAAAAAAATATATATTTTATGATAATTTTTTTCATGTTTTAAGATTGAAAGTGAGTCTGGGACAATTTATATATATATATAAAAAGATATTTGTAAGTGTTGCATAAATAATAAAAATCTGTTCTGTTAGTAAAAATCAATCCCTGGGACATGAAAGTGCCTGCTGTTGAAAAAAACACCCATAAATAGATTAATAGATGAAAAACAAAAACAAGTGGATTAAAGAGGCCTCATTCTTCTAATGTAAGAGAACCAACTAAAATGTAATACATTTATAGCTGCAGAGAGAGAAAGAGAGCACACAATGGTGGAGAGAGGATTTCCATGAGACTCCATCTCCAGATAAACGAAACATGGCATAATGTAATAATATTTTCATTTAAATAAGAAACAGAGCAGCCAGATCATTCTCTCTTGTTCTGCGGGCAAGGCGAGAACGAGGGAAAGTGAGAGGAGATTGGAGCTGTCAGGGTCGAACGGCATGATTTGGAAGAACTATCAGCCCGGTTGTGGCTGTCATATTTCTGCCTGACTGGTGAAGGACACGCGCACGCGCACACACACACACACAGAGATGCACACACAGCACTGAAAAGGGGATAGATTGTCTATCTAGACAACACACGTGGTACAGTGTTACTATAATAGAAAAAAGAATAAACAGAAAAAATTTATAGTTAAAGGTCAATTGAGTAATTCTTTCAGTGTTAAAATATTAACATTTTCCCCCAAACATTTATACCCCATCACTACCAGCATAATCTTAAATTATAATAGTAATTAATATAATAATATGACATATTACTAATACTAATAGTCAATTATATAATGTAACAGATACATTTTTTTTCCATAAACACTACAAATGCAGCATAATATTCTAAAAATATATGCAGTGAAGTTATAATAAAATTTTTATTGAACTGATCTGATATATGTTAATAGAATTTTTCTTTTCATCTTAAATGACACTTCTAAACATTTTAATTATAGAAAATGGCCCCAAAAAGTGTGAATACTGTGGCACTTGGAAAACATTGCGACATTAGCTCAACCAATGGGTTCTTAGCAGGATTACCTGTTCATCCCATTACTGGCAGATAGGGGGAGTGTCTGGAAAGCTTGTTAGAAAACAACCATTAATTTTGCAATTTCATTACTAGAGGGGCAAAAATTACACACTTCACCTTTAAGTCTGACAAACAGACAACCTGAGTGAAAGAGCTATTTGACACTGAACAGACTTGACAGGTCCCTTAAGCAGTGGACCACAAGCATCCAGACAACGACCTACCGATCACCTCTGACAACAGCAGGCACTGCATACCGACCCACCGCTGAACCGCACACACATAACAGTCACTTTGTATAAGCCAGTTAGAGCAGATGACAGAGCGTGTTTTTCGTGGCTTTCATCTCAATGCCAGGCATGGCTGAACAATAAAAAAGACTGATGTGTGCGGCTGATGGAAGATAATGTGCCGTAATGACAAGTGCACAGACAACACCTGCCACCACAGTCGAGAGTTTCTGACTATTCAAGGAATCTTCTAGAAATATGATATAAAAAATGACGAGGCTTAGCAGTGATGGCATTGACATGGGCTGTATGTAAGCCTGTTTCACCGCTCCCCCACCCTCCTATTAAAAAAACGATATAAAAAAAGTTTAAAATAGGAAATTAAGTCCCAATTGTGGTGATAAAAAGTTACAGTTGTGAGATTGTGACGTACAAATTTTACAATTACATGAGAACAACTGTAAGATATAAAGTTGCAATTATGATAATTAAAGTAGATAATTAAATATATAAATTTGCAGTTAAAGTACCAATTGTGAGATATAAAGTCACAATTATAAGAAATTAAATTGCAATTGTGAGCTATAAAGTTACAATAGTGGGATATGAAGTTGCAATTTTGAGAAATAAAGTCATAATTACTTATACTCTGAGGCACACGCATAAAACAAATATATACATACTCTAGAGATAAAAATATAATAATTTGGCACTTGAATGTGGATCAGACATTGAAGGGTTTAAGCACAATCATTTAATCTCTGGGTGTGACTAAATCAGCTCCCTAGTTCAGTAGTCAGGGCACTGATCAGGGAGTCGGCCATTTTAAGGGCTGTCTCAATCGCAGAATCCTTCCAGGGCACTAAACCGTTCGCTTACTGTCCTTACAAGTGCCCGAATGCATGTACACAATATACTGATTCACGAGCTCGGGAGCTGATTGAGGACACACCCTATTTTAAATTTGAAAAATGGCCAACATACTGTAAATGTTACTGTAGGGCTGCACGATTTATCGCACAAAACGAAAAATAAAACTTAAACGTGATTATCGCTTAAACGCGATTCTTAGCGCGATTATGAAATCGCAAAGGCTGTGATCATTTTTTTATGCGCAGCTTGTCAATGAAGTATGGCTCCAAATTCGAATCCATCTGAAAGCACTGCGAGTTTGAGTTGCTTATAATGTACATTTGAAAAAGCAACACACATCAAACATCTTTCCAGACATGAGAAGCATTTATTAACATCTTGTCCAACAAAAGACAACATTTTAATATGTTTTTACTCCAAACTCAATTCATAATGACAGTTGAGCATCCTTCTGTGAGATGATGTGGCTTCTTACACAGAATAAGGCAGTTGTGTGTTTATTAGTCATTTTTAATCAATCAAAGTGTTTCAATCTTCTGTTTATTCAGCTACAGCGAAATGAAGCGTGTTATCTTCTTCTGCGGCAGGGCATATTAGAGTTTCTGCGCAAGAGCGCCCTCTGGCTTTCAGATGGAGAAGCATTTACTACTGATCACAGAGCCGTACAGCTCTGACAAGCTGCGCATAAAATAATCGCAGCCTTTGCCAAATTGCGTGCGGTTTAATCGCGATAAATCGTGCAGCCCTAATGTACATTAACAATATTTGGCATATATACGCCTATTCTCTTTGTGTGGTTGTAAAGGAGGCTGGAATTCAAGCACCAATACAATGGAGATTAAGTCCTCAATTAGGGAAGGTGGGAGTTTGTTTGAAGCATAAATCTGTCAAAATATCCTAGCCAATTTCATCAGGAATATCAAAAGCAAACTGCATGTGTCACGTTCATTTAGTATTTCTGATGTCTTGACAGACGCTCGCTTTCTCATCTAGGGGCGAAGTACGTTTATCAAAAATTGTGTGATGTTTAAGCCAGGTGTGTAACAGCGGCTCTGGGGAGGCCTCACACCACAGGAAACAAATAGATGTTAGAATTCATCAGTACACACTTGAAAAGCGGCCTGTTTCTCAGCCGAATATGGATTGACAGCAGTCTAACACAAGAGATAATTACAGCTCACCGCCTGCTACAACACATGCAAAACACCAAGACACAACAAACACATATATGGAAGTGAATTCTATTACCGTGCAGGGGATTTCTGATTGATTAATTGATATATGGATTATCTTGTGTTTGCCTCACTATAATCAGACAGAACTGGAGAGCAAAACACAGAGGGCATTAATTCATGATCTTTGTTAACACATGAGAAGGACTTACAGGCAGGCTAATGAATATAATTTTGTATTTGTATAAAAAAAAGGATAACAGGTTAAATTATGCTTTTTTTCTTAGCTGCCATTGCCAAGCATATAAAAAATTTGTATAAAAAAAATAAAAATGTAAAACAATTTCAATTTCCAAACCTGACATTTTAAGGAAAGTTTAATGACGGTTCCTCGCTGTGGATAAGAAACAGGCTCTCAGTTGGTGTACATACTTAAATGCCTGGTTTCACCAAGGTCAAGTCCACAATTATAACAAAAGAGACTGTACTTTGGAATTATAAAAGAAGGTTCTGATTTGTCACTTACATAATTGCACTTGCATAATGCATATTATCATTATGCACAATAGCAAATTTCTGCACTCCTTTCACAATTCTAACCCTTTCTGAGCAAGACACACTTACCCAAGTACACAATGAGAAGTCAGTAAAGAGAAGTAACCAAACAAAGGAATTGTGTAGTCTTAGTTTTAGCTGGAACAGCCACGGATTGAGGTGAACCAACTGATAATGCTTGATGTACATAAAACTTCAGCTTTCTTACAATGGCAAACTCTAATCTGATTGGCTAGTTTTACAGGTTGTGAATGTGATATATAAATGTGCATCATTCTGGATAATTTCACACATGCAGTTCCCATTTCCAAATGATTTGCAGATGTTTTATTTATTTTTTAATTCTATTTGTATTTGCATTTGCATTTTTATTTGCATTGATGTGTTTTATTTATTTGTTTATAGAGGGAAGTCTCAAATTAAATATTCAATAAAGAAAACATGCAGAAACTAACAAGATAAACTATATTGTGGATCAGAAAGACAGGATTCTAATCCTAGACTAGGATCCTAAGCCAGCTAAAGCATTCGTTATGCATACTATCAAAGTCCCTTTAAGACGAGTCATTTCACTTGGCTGCCATCTTTGAAACGCCTCTTGGGCATGCAAGTGCAGCTCCTATCTCTTTGAATGGGGAAACATCAAATTCTCCAAAGCTGTTTGCCAAGCTTTTGATTAAATTTTCTATTTGAAATCACAAATGAAATCTGACAACAACTGTCTCATAAATTTTGTTTCTAAACGCTCGAATCATGACAAAAAACTGTATTTTTCAGACTGGATCAAGCTAATGCGCATCTGCAGTGCTAAGCGCACGCCTGACTATTTCTATAGGAACCAGAGCTTCTAACGGCTGCTGCAGTGACGCAATGACTTTACCAATCAGTGATTGGCTCTTATTTAGAATTATTATTATTGCACGTTGCACTTTCTCCCATTCAAAACAATATGAGTGACGCGTCTTGTGTTATTCTATAGTCTTTGATACTATTCACACAATTTTTATATGCATAAAAATAAATAAACATTTATTAAATTGCTTATTAATAAATGTTCACCTTTTGATTATAATTGTTGCCTCTAGTAATTATGTGTCTGATTTTGGGTTAATTTTAAGCCAGCCATATAGTCATTTTTAAACAATAGTTGGGTTAAATAAAACTGCTCAGCACGTTGGGCAAACATTTAACCCAACCACTGGGTTAAAGGGTTAGTTCACCCAAAAATGAAAAAAATGTCATTTATTACTCACCCTCATGTTGTTCCACACCCGTAAGACCTTCATTCATCTTCGGAACACAAATTAAGATATTTTTTATTAAATCTGATGGCAGCAATTTTTAGAGTGAATAAAACAAAGTATATCCTCTATACTACTCTATACTTTGCAATTAATTCATATCCAATTTCTGATTAACCTGTCTCTAAACATCTTGCATACTGTGATGGTCATTTTACATGTCACTCAGACACCCCCTTCCTGTCTAAAGTCACATTGTGAGATATAAAGTTGCAAAAAAAGTTGTAACTGCAAGATATTCAGTCCTATTTAAGAGAAATAAAGTGCCAATTGTGAAATACAAAGTCAAATAGCAAGATATAAAGTTGCAATCACGAGAAATAAACTCTCAACTGTGAGGTGGAAACAGGCCTCCATTGGATTAGTAACACAAGAAATCAGTGTCCGAGGCAGACTGATACCATAGGACATTGTGCTTTGTTAACAGTGATGAACGAGACGGCGGTGACCAACCTCACTAGACAGACCGAGACACTGCTACCACCCACAGAGAGTCAGAGCTCCGTCTGGGTCCACAAGTTTATTCCCCACATCATCCACCCATCAACACACAGCTTATTGTAAATGAAGTCACACTGTTGCCTACCTCAGTTCCTCATAACAACAGATCTTGATTTATGCGGCCGCCCTAGTTTCCTTATGAAGAAATATGAGAGGCAGTTAAAGCCTCTCATGTCATTATCATATCAGTCTGTTGTCGGAAAATAATTTGTTACCTCACGTACGCTACGTGACTGGGAAAACACAGACTCCTGCTGCAACACACCTCGGGCTGAGCTATGTACTTTGTCTTTATTGGCTAAGAGCGGGATACTTGTCCGGGCAATTTAAAAAAGCAATTTGTTCTTTTTCTCCCTGCTTGCATTTACACGGTTCTGGAGTGTGCTCAGGCACAAGACTAACCGTACATAAATTGCAGGCGACACAGATGAAAATGTCAACAAGACCCTGGTGCGCAGAGTAAGGCAGGTAGGAGGGCGACCCAGAAGAGGATGGATGTCGACACGCAGTACGTCGAAGAGATCTCCCCGCACACACACTCTTGTACCTCGTCTCTAAGGGTGGACTTGGCCTAGTTCAAGAGCCATTTTCATGACGTAGTGAGGAATAGATGGTGTATGGCAGGGTTGTGCAAAATTCAAAATGGAAGAATTGGATTCCTGCCAATTCAGGAGTGTGAATCTGAATGGAAATGTCCACACCTACAGGCAGGTGTATTGGAATCTGAATTGGAATGACAGGAAGAGGAATTTACTCAATTGCAACTCAAAGAAATTCAACACGGGTAACGCATTCTGGAAAGGAGCTAAAGACAATCTCACCTCATGTTCACGTTCACGCGAGAGTGACAAAATGCTTTACGGTAATTCAAAAACAATGTATATATTATGACTTTATAAGACAATTTCGAAAATTACCCACCTCCATCGAGTGTACTGTATTTGCAAATTACCCACCTCCTCTTTCTTGTACTGTATTTGCAAAACTACTGCGCTGGTGAGCGTTGTAGTCGTTGTAGTCCAGAGCTGAGCTTGGAGTATTTATGACAGTGTGATTCACTGAAGGAAACTGTAGGGGGAGCTTTGCAAATCTTACTGAGTTCCGCTTTAAATGCATTTCTTTGAATTTCAATTAAATTTAATTCTACTTGCTTATATTCAAATTCAAATAGAAATTCACCCTTTGCCGTGAATTTGATTGACAGGTGATCTGACCAATCAAAATGCCGAACCAGACAGGAGAAATAGTAATGTAATTAATGACAGAATTTTCATTTTTGGGTGAACTAACCCTTTAACAAATGGAACTTCATTGTAAAATATATTGTTAGTTCATGTTAGCTCGATCTATAAAATAATACATCTTTTGATTCTAATAATGTATTAGTAAATGTTGAAATTAACATTAACTAAGATTAATCATTTTAAAAACATATTTTTAATTGTTATTTCATGTTAACTAATGTAGTTAACCAATGTAAACATATGAAAACTTGTTGTAAAGTGTTACCAAATACAATTCCTGAATTTAAAAGGCATTCTCAATTACATTCTGAATGGCGCACAACACTGGTGTGTAGCATGACTGACAATGCTGGAATCTTCTGCCCTGACAGATGCTATATAGGCCCATGCTGCCATTGAGGGCCTTATTCAGGGAGATTAGCCTGTGAGGATACGTTTCCTTGTCAAAAAGGTTGGGGTTAGCGAGGTGGCCAAGCACATTTAAAACCATCTGCTCAGTTGGCTTCAACAGTGACTATCACCACAAAGTCTTTTCTGCTCCCCCAGCACATCTTTTTTCTGCACATCTTTTTTATTAATAGTGACCCTACTCACAGAAGTGTGTGTGTGGCTGGCAACAGAGAGTTAAGCACTCCCTTAGGAGACCAAAGAAGGCCATTAGCAGACAGGTAGAAGACAGCGAGCTCATATGAGACTATAGCGATACCAGTTAAGGGAATCTGGAGGAGGTGATCAACTTCTAAACTTGTGACAGACAGCCAACAAAGAGAAGGAAATGACAAGCTTGTCTTCCTGCCCTTGAGCTAACTGGAAATAGCAATTACTCACACTGTGATATGATTACCACCCAGCAAAGAGTAGAGACACAAACTTTGTTCTCAATCGGTGAGAGAGATTGCCTGGATTGTTTCCTGTTTGCAGTGTGCAGTTAGACCAGACTAAGAAGATTCAGGGAGGTATGAATGGCAGCAAAGTAGCTGGTGGAAATGGATCACCAAAACGGTCAATGAGAAAAAGGGTGCATTCTTTCCTACATAAATAGTTTGTCAATATAAGACTTTTTTTGGGCATTAATTATAGCAGTGAGTATTAAGGTTATGCCTTTATGAGCTGGGCACAATTAAGATTCAATTTTGGCTCATATTTTTATGCAAAATGTTCAAATTCTGTGGAGAGCATCAAAGTACAGCATTTTTTACTGTATACTGTATTACTGTACTGTATTACTGGAGTAATGGCTGCTTTATATAAAATATTTGATATAATATTAATGTTTTAGTGTATTTTTGATCAAATACATTCAGCCTTGGTAAGTATAAGAGACTTCTTTCAAAAACATTTTTTAAAAATCATATTTTGTAATCTTATCCCCAAATGTTTGAATGTATTTAGACATAAATATCTAAATTCCTTATTTCTAAATTACCAACATGAGCTAGAAGACTAGTACTGTAAAGATTAAACCTTTCAAACATATGTAAAATATGTTTTGAGGTAAATAAACAGGCCTGATATTCCCCATGAAGTCCCAGCCAAATCCATATTGAGCACCACTCATGCCCTGCTTTAATTATTACCTATAGTCTCACAAGCATAAAATACACACACACAAACATATCCCATGTTTACGCATGTTTTGAAATAACAGGGAATGTGCCAAAAATTTATCCCTAATGCACTTGGTTGAGATTAATTAATATCTAGGCTGTAATCCAATCACAACAAACTCATGTAGATGGATGCACACTTGAGTACGACACACACAAACACACTGTACATACACACACCAAGACGTTAAGTCGGTATTAAGGTAAAACAGATGGAACAGAAAGATTATGCAAACACACAGAGGAAAAGCTGGTGTGTGACTTTGCATACCTCTGCAGCATTAACATACTGGCAGCAGGCGTTTACACATCGCCTGTTAATTCACAACCAGATTGTAGCTGGTTTTAGAAGTCAGAGAGGTAAGGAGAGGCTCTGTCTTGCTGTAGAATCAGTGAGACCAGCTTAACTAAAACACACTGAAAAACACATGGCTCTTGAAAAAGTCACAGCTCATAAAATGTTAAATTATACAGTTTTATCTATAATTTACATATCACATGTTCATCAACAACTGACAAACAACTACAACAAAAGCTGATGTTGCTGATGAACTATTAAGGCAAAAAACAACAATGGAGTAACTTATTTAAAAAAACAAAACAAAGCAGAGGGTTCATACTGAAGGCCGTTATTTTCTAAAAATGACTGTCTAACTGCAATTTATTGCCTTTTTGCATGGCTACTTGCCAATAAGTAAATAAATTGATGTGAAATATTGATTTGAATTGATATTATTTTAATATGTAAGAAAAAAGGTTAGAAAAAACAGAGAGAATATAACTCAGTATAGTAAATGACAACTGAGCAATCAAAATCAAGTATTCCAGAGTGCTTTTTTTTCTTTTTAAACAAAGCTGCAAAGACAGCTTCAAAAATTATCCACAAACTATATTATATAAACTATATAGTATGCAGTGTTGTTGCTTATTTCACATGCGAAGAGGACATCTTAAAGTACAAGTGCAAAATAAATGGCACATTTAATTCTGAGGGTAAAAGAGAGGAAAGCAGTCAGGAAAAACAAAACAGTTTGGAAAAAAATGTATAAACATTATAAGCTGACCATTTATGAAATTATTTAAAAACATTTACAAAAACAAATGAATTTTTACCTTTATAAAAATATGGTATGACCCTCTTAAAAAAATAATACAACTCATTCTTAAATTATACATTATGACACCAGGTCAAAAGTTCTCTAGCTAATCTAGACAGGACCATGCATTTTTTATTTTTTTTTTTGCAACTGAGTGTGTAGTCTTCCAGTATAGAAGGCACATGTTTATGAGGAGATCATCCTGCAGAGGCTAATTTAGCAGAGGCTAGAGGAAATAGCAATTAGTCTTGCCAATGTAAGAATCCGACTGGCAGAGGTTCTCTATGAAACTCAGTCGAGTGCCTGGCTGAAACGTCTGCCAACAGAGACATTTTTTACAGTAACTTGTCTGTTCGTCTGGCTGCTGCAGTGGCTGGCAGTGGCATAATGCTTCACCATGAGAAGCATAAGAAAGCTCTTACTGGCAGCAAGAGAGGACTGGTATGAAAATATTGCTGGCAGTCAAGAGTAGCAGAGAAAAACCAAGCACTGCATTTGTGCTTTACCTTCTAAACTTTGGGCTTCTCAAAAAAATATGTAGTTTTTTGGGGAATGAAGTAAGGGAGACCAGGGGCAATTTTAACATTTCTTAAATTTTCCTTAATTAATCACACACTACTACCTGCAATCTTTGTAATAAAAAAATGATATGCACCAAATGTAACTGTATCATTAATAGATTTTTAATGAGAAAGATTAGATCCTAATAAGAATTTAAGACACAAAGTTTTAGAGACCATGTGGGAGGCTGGGGGCGATTGTAAAACTTAAATTATATTGCTGTATCTCAAATAAGAGCAAACTTTAAAGTAATACTATCATTGCTTTAAATAAATGTGTTAATAAATTTGAATAGCCTTCACCTTTATATTGTACATTCTTTATCTGTCAAGAATGTGTTAAAAGAAAAAGTCAGAGTGAGCACAATGAATTATGAGAAATGAGATTAATCCTTAAGATATTTTAATCAGCTAATAAATCAAAACTTTAACCAGATACTTCAATGAAATGAAGTGAAAAAGTTTCAATATTTCAATACAGTTTAACAATACTTATTTAACAAGTATCACAAATGCCACCCACCCTTACAGCAAAGATGAAATCTTGTATAGTAGCTAGCTGTGACTGTATTAGAGCCTGCCATTCAAGTAGCCATTCAATATTCATTCAATATTTTTGGTGCGCCAAAAAAAATAAAATAACGACTTATATAGTGATGGCCGATTTCAAAACACTGCTTCAGGAAGATTCAGAGCATTATGAATCAGCGTGTCGAATCAGCGGTTCGGAGCGCCAAAGTCACGTGATTTCAGCAGTTTGGCGGTTTGACACGCGATCCGAATCATGATTCGACACAGAAGAATCATAACGCTCCGAAGCTTCCTGAAGCAGTGTTTTGAAATCGGCCATCACTAAATAAGTTGTTATTTAGTTTTTTTGGTGCACCAAAAATATTCTCGTCGCTTTATAATATTAATATTGAACCACTGTACTCACATGAACTGATTTAAATATGTTTTTAGTACATTAATGGATCTTGAGAGAGGAAATGTCATTGCTGGGTATGGAGGCCTCACTGAGCCATCGGATTTCAACAAAAATATCTTAATTTGTATTCCGAAGATTAACGAAGGACTTACGGGTGTGGAACGGCATGAGGGTGAGTAATAAATTAATTTTTTTTCATTTTTGGGTGAACTAACCCTTTAACTGCACAATGGCTGCTAAAAATTACAACAAAGCCAGCAAAGATTGCAGGTCATTCTCCATGTTATTGTTTACACGGTTGTCAAGGATACGCAGAGCGAACGTGGGCAGACACGCCATAGTTTTCAAAAGTCTTCATTTTCGAGGGACGAAAATGCCAGCGTAGTGTAAACGACAGGCCTAACCGTAGCAAAACTTATGCATTTTAAAACGAAAACGCACTAGTGTAAACGGGGCCTAAGAATGTGCTAAATTAGAGTCAGCTAATTTGTGAGAATACATTTTTCTCCTATATTTTTTAAAAGACCGATGCTTCTTGTGGTCCTGTTTCTGTGGTGCTGAACAAAATAAATAAAAAAATAAATAAAAAATAAAATATATATAGCAGATAATGTCAAAAAAAATCCATAGCACTGCCATTCTGTTTGCATGCGGCTTACAACCACTTGTGCACAGCTGCACTGCAAATGCCATTTTGTTGACCAAACATCTAGGCCATTAGGGACAAAACCACCACATTATCTGTTCTCTCACTATTATTAACTTAATATGTTTTTGTGGACAGTTCGATAGTCAAAAGTTTCAGCGTTATAGTGCCTCTATTATGCTTTTTCGAATATTACCTTTCTGCTGTGTTATCTAGCTGTTTGTGAATGTAAACGTTCTGCAAAGTTTTAAAGATCAAAGTGCACAACAAATAAAGTCTCCTAAAAGAAAGAATCGATTCTTAACTGCCGAAACGAGTCATTAGCAATTCCAATCTCACTTCCTGATACATACCTATAACATTGTAACAAATTTGCATAATGCCAGCCTATGGTCCTCATGGGCTTCCCACGAACAACGTCTACTTTGACCCACCCTCAAACACTGCAGCTGAAGCCTGGACCGTTTTCAGTCTCTTTGAAAAATATGGTGATGTGCAATGTACTGTATATACTTAACAAAATCAGGAGCCTTTAAAATAACATAATAGGGGCACTTTAACTCATATGGACTTGCTTTATTCAGTGAAGTCCTTAATAAAGGTTAGAGCTGACTCCATATCATCCAAACAACCTGAGGATAAAAACTTAAAAAAATTGAGTCCATCCAATCTCCACTCAGACAAAGAGTGCAAGCTTGCCAGGAAGACTTTAATGTCTTCTTTCACCCCCTAATGTGGACATCATAGATCCAATCGAGCCTCCTCTTATGGTAGCACCGGTGTTTTATCTCTGCACAAAGCCGGGATAAAGAGACGCTAAAAGGTGAGCGACTCATCAGATATGGGGGGCTGATACTGTTGAGGGAGTGCAGCAAGAGAGCCATCATTCCCCTGATCCTCTTTAAACAACACCCCCCAGACCATAAGAAGTCCTCTAAGTCCTCCATCCAGTACAGACCTGGGCAATAGTGAAGAGGAGGCCATAAAAAAGCCACTTAGCCCCTGTAATGGGCAATCTTTGGGGATAAAAGGTAACCTTTCTGACTCCCATCATGCAGACTACTGCTCAGAGCCAGTAAATTCTGTCCCACCAACACACCACGGCCAATTCAATTATGGGAGCCAGCCGTTCAAATAAAGTATTAAAGTGTCGAGTTGAATGAGGATGTTTTGTTTTATAGGGTGATTAGTCGTTGTCCTTTATGTCTGAGGATGTCCCTGTTTTCCGCTAATCTATGTTGGCTGAGTTAGGTGTCTACAATCCCACCATAAGGTCATCGCACTGGGTTTTATATCTCAGGGTTAGCAGGACTATTGGCCTTCAATTTGTTGCATGTGTTGGTTATTCGGAACATCACATCCAAGCCAAAACCAAGCCATGTATATATATATATATACACACTGCCGTTCAAAAATTTGGGAATAGAATGATTTCTAAAGGATCATGTGACACTGAAGACTGTTGTAATGATGCTGAAAATTCAGCTATGCCAACACAGGAATAAATTACATTTTTAAATATATTCACACAGAAAACAGTTATTTTAAATTGTAATAATATTTCACAATATTACTGTTTTTTGGTATTTTTAATGAAATAAATGCAGCTTTGTGAGCAAAAGAGAATTATTTTAAAAACAACAAAAATCTTACTGATCCCAAACTTTTGAACGGCAGATTA
>RJVU01050883.1:1143578-1157123 GCA_003731715.1 Anabarilius grahami | reverse complement strand
ACACACAAATAAATATAAATCCTGTATACATATACACACATACACAGTATGTTCGATGCAGAGTGCAAATGCAAATGGCTGCACATTTATTTTTGCGTTAGCCATCACAGGATATGTGTGTATTGTGTAATGTACAATGAGCTTGCAAATCCAAGTATAATATATTTGTTCATTTTGATGTGTGCAATGGTGAATTGCAGAATGCATTTGTGGGAACCTTTGACGCTTTCCAATGAGAGTGAAATAAAACTGATTGAATCAGAAGCCATTGTTGTGTTGTCCGTGTATGCAGCCTTTTTTCAAAACTGCCTTGAGAAGTGGTGTTAAAATATGGGTTTTCATGACCCTTTAAATATTATGCAACTGACAAATTGCGGCCGGAATGATATCAATCAAATAAATCACTCTGTGAAAAGCTGGTTGCTAAAAAGAAAACTACAATGTACATTCTGGATGATTTTCTATAGATTCTGATGACAGGTCCATATAAAAAGGTAAAATGTCTCATTATTAATATAAAAGGGGTCAAGTTTTGTCAAGTCAGGACGATCCAGTTAGCTCCTGTTGCTAAAGATTAACCATTAAAGACCATTTAAAAGTAGCCGTGAATTCTGATGAGATATTTTATTTTTTATTTTTTACAAGCAAAATATAAATGTGTTTTATCAGTGATGGATTATTTTTGGAGGGCCCTTAAAAGCATTAAATTGACTTTTATTTTCATTGTCTGCTGCCTTTCACATCAGGATTGTCACTAGCGAAGGTCAGCATTGTCCCTATGTCATTTTATTGTGGCTTCAGAGTGATTAGTAACATGGCATTTATGGTTCAGGTAATGCGCGTAAAACAACAACAAAACAGAAAGAAAAAAAAAAAGCCTGGGGGCAGAACTGAGCAAAGACGTTAGCATGCAGGTCACATACTACCAGGGGGGTCCTGGGCTAGCCAAAAACTGCAATTGAGATGAATGGGAATGCGAACAGGTAGCTTTCTCCAGGTATTTCAGACCTTCTTGATTAATATCTTCTACTTTTATTGTTACTGCTAATTAGATGTCAAAACTCCCCCAGGAGGTCTGGAGAAAAACTGCAATTGATAATCACTGAACACCAACAGTGGCTCGAGGGGTTGGTAACAGCTTGCAGTCCATTCAAGCTTATCTCAATGAATAAGAATAAACATACACCAGAAAAAAAAAGAAAAAAAAACTGATAGGAATAATTAAGGAAGCACCGAAGGAAGACTTTTATCTCAGATTGTGCAAAATTAGAACAGTTTATCACCCTGGACTAGTATAATCAACCACATCCATAACACAAGTGAGTTCTTCTCCTGTGAAAATGTTTACTGCAGGCAACTATGATATCTTTGTAACTCAAAACTCGCTTTGTGTGATCACATTTTAAAAAAAAAATATTTGTGTTAAATTGCCTTTTTCTTTAAGAAAAGGTGTGAAAGGGATAGTTTACCCAAAAAATAAAAATATTTACTAACTCATAAGTTGTTCCAAACCTGTATGATTTACTTTCTTCTGTGGAACACAAAAGAAGATATTTTGAAGAATGTCTCAGTGTTGTTGGTCTATATAGTGAAAGTCAATGGAGTCTAATGTTGTTTTGGACCCCATTGACTTTTATTATATGGACACAAACAGTTATTCAAAATATCTGCTTTAGAATAAAGGAAATCATACAGGTTGGGAACTGCATGAGTTTGAGTAAATGATGACAGAATTTTCAGATTTGAGTGAACAATCCCAAACACTTTGATGCGTTATGTAGTCTTTAAAGGTTACTGCAAACAGTACACTTGCCTGACAAAGAATTCATGGATTCATGATGAAGAATTAAGCATGAATCCTTCCTCAAATATATTTTTATCCCACTATATTATCATCATATACCTTAATTCATAATGGCCTCATATAATTATATTTCACTCTATATTTTAATAAAGACACATTTAGGCACATTTACAGCTGCAAAGAATATGCTTTAAAACAAAAGGCTATTAGCTCCCCCAACATTTTCTGCTCCACTTGCTAATGCGAGTTTGATAACATTTTCTCTTTAAGTTTCCTGGTTAAGCACTCCTGCCAGGCTCTTTAGTCTGGCATTGTGAGTTAGCTCATAAATTAGCAGCATGCGGTTACACACTTGATTAGTTCTGAGCTAATCGAGAGAGAACCACTCCGATAATATATAAGTCCTAAAATAAAAATGGAAAAATGAAAATGGAGTTTTCTTTGCCCACTTGGGCCAGAGTCCAAGAAGCAGTTAGGGGCCATTATCAGTGTTTCACCTGAGTGGGAGCCTTTCTGAGTGGCACTTATTCAGCTGAAACAGTCTTTCAATTACTGAATTAAAGGGGCCATAAAACAGTTGCATGTGACCATTTCCTCTGTGATCAATGGCGAGTTTGTGTTTTTAAAATCATGATACATGCACAGGATTTCTATGCTTTGGAAGTCACAGATGAAGAGGTGAACATACATACTTTGTACAAACTCTCTTAGTCGGTTAATGGATGGACCAAAAACTTTTATCAAATATGCTTCACTGTAGGAAAGATGATGTGAGACAAAGGGAACTATAATGATGAAAGTTCAATTAACCTCAAAAGTAAAATGTCAACAGACCTTTGAAGGTACATTTTAACAACCATATTCACACTCTTTCAACACTACCATTCCACAAATATTATAAAGGTGCAACATCTGCAGTGCTAAGTCTCACCATACAGCTACAGCTGTTATACTCATCCCATTGCTCTTTAGTGTTAAAAAGTCTCACTTTTCATTGTTCATCACGTTTCTGTCTGATACTTAAAAGAACAGCTTTCAGTATCACTCTAATCTGCAATGTTAGGACCCATAAGCAAAGGATTTCCCATCAAAAAAGCCCTAAACCTAAGTCTTCANATACACACTACTGTTCAAAAGTTTGGGATCAGTAAATTTTTAAAGAAGTTTCTCAACCAGATTGCATTTATTTGATCAAAAATACTGTAATATTGTGAAATATTACAATTTAAAATAACTGTTTTCTATTTTAATATGGTTTGAAATTTAAAGCTGAATTTTCAGCAGCCATTCCAGTCTTCAGTGTTACATGAGCCTTCAGAAATCATTCTATTATTCTGATTTGGTGCTCATGAAACATTTCTTATTATTATCAATATTGGAAACAGTAGTGCTGCTTAATATTTTTTGGGGAAACCATGATATATTTTTAAGTCTTTATTGTCGCTTTTAAGTTAAAGACCCATCAGCCTGCATCGTCAGAGTTTCAAGCCAGAACTAGGTAATAATAAATAAATAAATAAATAAATAAATAGCAATAAACAACACCCAGTATACATTAAGGTAATACAATTGAACACTGAAAGAGCATGATCTCAGAGAAGAATCCACGGGACTAAATTCTCAAAGTGATTCATTAACAATATATATTTTTAAACTTAAACACTTGGGATATGCAACATTTATTCTCCTTAAGGCTCAAACAAACATGCTGTAAACAGCTGCAGTATGTGAAGCAACACATTGATGCTTTCAGCTACAAACGTATGGTCACATGGCAGAGAGCAGAACCGTGCCGGTAAAACAGCTAATTACAGTAATGAGCTCTTTTCCTCCTGAACGCCACAGAAAGAGCAACAATTTAAACTCTGACGCATCTCTAATTACATAGCTGTAATGCAGATTCCCTGTGCTCTCCAATGACCTTGAACAAGCTCTATCTGCTGAATATGGATAACTCTCTCATTAGCATTTTAAATAAAGCACGTAATTTAAATATTCGTTTGAGCATTGTCAATCCTGATGGGTGATTTTACCACTCAAATGCGTTGACTTCTCATTGGCTGAGCGGTGAAAGAAACACTTCTTCAAATGTGTGCATCTCTAACTCTGTCCCTGCTTTGTACCTGGACCGCATTATTGATTTACTCTATTGGATGATTAATCTTTATTACTGCTCATGCTCCTCTGATCCAGTCTCTTGTGCCAGGATTAAAGCGAGGATAAGTGTCCCACTAAGCTCAGCTAGATCCTCAACGGTATCCTTACGAGCCCAGATAAGTTCCAGCCAGATTGGATTCTATATCTGGAGCTTTGTGATCAAATATGAGTCCCTGTCAGCATTCAGTTTTTGTTTGCTTACTTCTCGATCTGCCGGTGAGGTTCAGAGGAAGTTCATCTCCATCGGTGAAACAACCCAACTTCACACTGCACATGACCTGTCAAACCTCGCCTCTCCAAATAACATGGACGGGAAAAGAGGATCCCATACAGCAGATCTCATTCAGCAGCAGCATCCTTAAAGCCCTCACACCTGTCATGTAGCATCAGCACAGCAGAATGCGGAACTGCAGGAGGAAACCGTCACAGAAAGGGCAAACAGTCAACGTTGAGACTTCACAAATCTTGAAAACCTCCAGACTCAAAGATGTCGTGAAAACAATTGGCAGGAACTGAGTGGTATACTTTTGGATTTGCAGTGGTGGCATAAACAAATCATGTATTTGAGTTAAGTACAGATACTCTTATACAATATTACTGCAGTCAAATTATACACACTCGATTTAAATGTTACTTGAGTAAAAGTACTTACTTTTAAAAGTTAAAAGGGATAGTTCACCCAAAAATGAAAACTCTGTCATCATTTTCTCACCCTTATGTCGTTACAAACCTGACTATCATCATGTGAGCAAAAACAGTTAAAAACATTATTCAAAATATCTTCTTTTGAGTTTCACAAAAAAATCATACTGGTTTGGATTGAATTAAGGGTTAGTAAATGATAACAGAATTTTTTTTTTTTCATCTTTCAAAAGTAAAAGTACTGATCAGAGTGAAGTAAAAAGTCATATATGTTACACTTTGGATTGTAGTGAAAGTACAGATCCTTGAAAAATGTACTTAAGCACACAGGGATTTGGTGTACAAATAGACCTGTCACGATAGCTACTTTTTATTGTGCAATATATTGTTCCAGAAATAATTGCGTTATTATTGTCATTTTAAGACCATTTTATGCCACTGAATATATAATCATAATATAACAGCATAATAATGCAAGTATAGGCCTACACACTTTGAGTTTTCAGCAATAGTTCACCCTTACTTTACTGAGAAAAGAAGGTCATGGAAAAATCTGTAAATGGAAAATCTCCATAGTGCCTTTTGTATATTTGCATTTTTTTTAAATGTTTTTTTACTTATTTTGCACTTTAAAAAAAAAATATTTACCACTTATTCAAGTTTTTTTTTTTTACAAAAAATCGGAATTCATTTATATTTGCACCGGAACAGTGGGTTGCGGCTTTGAAATCGAGAGCATTCGGACTTGTTCTTCCAAACTGTCTGTAGTTGTCAGGAAAACTGTTATGGGTAGTTGCAGCAAGAGAGGATTCAGGAACGAACATCAGCAGCAATAGGTTTATTTATCAAAACTGAACATGGAACAGAACAACTACACTAATTAAACAAACATAAGAACAGACAAAGGAGTGCTGGGAAGTGAGTCCATATAAAGGGAGCCTGATGATCAAGAGCAGGTGCAGGTAATCCGTGAACAGGAGAGTGATGAGGAAGTGAGTATAGGTGTGGAACAGGGAGGATCATGGGAGATGGAGTCCAGGAGTGACGGGAACTGTGACATTAACACTATAACGCCTTTTTTCGCCTGTCGATGACTGCTCTGTGTAGGAACTGCAGATGACAGTATGATTGGCAATATGATGGTGACATTCATTATCATGTAAACTTAATGGGCAATATATTGCGTCACCAAAAATTATTGAGGTCAAGTACATATATTGCGCGATAAGTCAATATTTTGATTATTGCGACATGTCTATGTACAAGCTCCATTTTAACAGCAAATCTGAAACAGTTCATACTTGTGCACTTTGATAAGCTAAATTTCCCTAAGATACAAGTTTGCAATTTATGTTCCAACCACAGTTCCACACAAGCCCTTGAACCATTGCGCCTGGTCATGGAAGTGCCATTTCACATGCCTGTCAGGTTCACTAACACCTTCTCAATGGCACAAGCACCGATGATTCACAGCCTTGTCTTTTTTACTATAACTTGTCCTGGCCTCTTATCCTCTTCTGCTGGCGATTATGATGAAGGGCTTCAGAGGGAATTGTCGATTTGGTCTTTCATCAGGGTCAGCCTGACCATCCGTCACACCCTCCATTCTCCACACATAGAGGGTCTGGCAGCGGTCGAGTTTAGTGCAGAATGGCTGGAGTGCTGTAAATCTGTTGCAGATGGGAATGGGGGGCTTGAGCAGAGTTCATATGCCCATGATGCTCCTGAGGGCTCATGGGAGCATGGACAATTCTATGAACGACAATACCTCTTCACCTCTATAGCGTCACACTTGTGCTAGGAAATAACTGACTAAAAGTAATCACACTATAAAGTTAAGTTAATTCTTTACTTGTGTTAGAGTCAACTTTTTTGAAAAAATATTTTTTATATATGCACTCTCACACAGCCATTCCAAATAACTATTTTAAAATATTTTAAAATGTAATTTATTTTTTCAGTGGCCAATAGTCTTCAGTGTCACATGATCCTTCAGAAATCATCAACTGCTGAATTGGTGCTCAAGATACATTAGTTATCAATGTTGAAAACAGCTGCTTAATATTTTTGTGGAACCAAGATACTCTTTTTCTTTTTATTCAAAATATATAATTGATCAAAAGTGACAGTAAAGACTTTTAAATTGTTACAAAGCCCCCAAACTTTTGAATGGATATTGCGCTCACAGATTTAAAGTAGAGCAAGCTGAGGCAATAATAAAACATGCTCCGATTCATTTTTGTGAATCAGTTCATTCACATGGTCATTTAAATAAATGATTCAATGACTGCATAAATAATTCACCGATTCATTTTAACCAAGTGTTTCTTTTCTGAAGTGGAATATTTAGTTAAATGGAGCTGTTCATCACTATGTTTTCAACTCAATCATATAAATTAGTGTTTTATTTATTATAAAACTAAGTTCAATTTAATGCTGTCACTCTAATTTAGGTGTTTTTGTGCCAGACAAATGCTCTAATTGTAGAACGGAACAGTATGATCATTGATCAGATAATAATACACTTAAACACCTAAATAATGTCAATTAGAAGCTTGTTGTTAGCAGCTTCTTTTAAAAACTGAATTAAGAGTAATTAAATTAAGAGTAGCCTGGCAAAGTCCTCCACAACACTGCTTCACACTCACTCCTCCTCAGTTAATCCATCAGAGGAAAGATCTGTGGGTTTCACGCTCGCCCTGCGCAGGACATGATACCTGCTCTGTATCCTGCAGTAAATTCCAGCCTCTCTCAGGCTGTGGACAACAGCACAGTGCTGTAAATAAAGTGACAGAGTGAGGAGCCATCTCACAGAGTTGGCTGCATTTTACAAGACGATAAGTTCTCTGGATTCAGATGCAAAATTGATCTGATGACTGAGTTGAATGTCTCAAACATTTGAAATAGCATTAAAACATACATCACAAAGAATTGTGGGTACATTGTGTAATGTGAGATATTTTGCAGACATAGGTATGTGAGAGGTAAGGGCAGCCTATGATAATCACAGGTATTTCCTGTAATCCACATCTGTCTTCCTCCAAACGCTAAATTGTGTATCACTATTTTATCTGTAATGCATTCATGCTTATACAGCAACACTACAACTTCAAAAGCTCCCTCTTATTTACATAATCTCCTGTCCATTGTCGCTTTCAATTAAAGAGCCAAAAATAAAATTAAATAATGCATCTCAGTTCAGTAATGATAATAATATTATCCTCATATAAATCAAGACTACAGTACAGTACAAGTACAGTATCTGAAGTGATTGACAAATATTTTCCCTTTAGAAATGTCATATGGTTAAGAACTGCACATTTAGAAGCATAATCATCATATTTAATATAGTGAATATTACTATTCATAGGAAGTTCAGCAAAGCAAATGTCAGGACCTAGTTCTTACAGAGAAGTCGAACACAAAGCCTGCAGTAGAAGCACATCACTTCAGAGGCCAACATATAGCACACACAGATGTGTCTGCAACCCTCCTGGGGCATTTTTTTCCCATTTCCCGACACCATGTAATAGAGAGCAAAGGAGAAAAAAAACAACAACACGCAGTTACTATGTTAGCTTTCACATTTCTCAAGTGTAACGCACTTATATTCCCACAGGGCATGTGGGTTTTATTATTATTTTTATTTCTTTCAGCCTGGCTCCACTCTTCTGCTTGCCCAGATACATATAACCCAGTGAAATCAAACAAAATCAATATATTTGCCTTACACTGATAAAAATCTAAGAAATGGTGGACAGACTTCAGACAGGTGAAAAGTGCTATATAAAAAAAGTAGCTTTCCTGTAGCTCAGTAGTTAGAGCATGGCACTAGCAATGCCAAGGTCATGGGTTCGATCCCAGGGATTGCACATACTTGGATACAAATGTATAGGATAATGCAATGTAAGTCGCTTTGGATAAAAGCATCTGCCAAATGCATAAATGTAAATGTAAAATAACATGTAAAAGATATTTAGAAAAAAATAATAATAAAAGAAAGCACAGTATTATTGTGTTGGTAAACTTTTGATTGTGTCAGAAGATTTCAGGAATAGAATAAAAAGAACAGCGTTCAATTGTATATATATGTATATGTATGTGTTCAATTGTATATATATATGTATATGTATTTATGTATCTTTTTTTCTTTTATGTGGATGATACCGTTTGAATGCAAGTTTTTGGTCTTTTTTTTTTTAAGTCAGCAAGGATGCATTCAATTGTTCAAAATTGACAGTAAAGACATTTTTAATGTTACAAAAAATATATATTTTAAATGAATGCTGTTTTTTAAAAAACAGCATCTATGTATCACAGTTTCCACAAAAATTCAGCACCAAATCAGGATATTATCAAATCAGGATATTATCATATCAGCATATTAAAGCGACACTCAAGACTGGAGTAATGGCTGCTGAAAATTCAGCTTTTCCATCAAAAGAATAAATCACATATTAAAACATATTTTAAATTATAATAATGTTTCACAATATTACTGTTTGTACTGTATTTTTGATTAAATAAATGCATCCTTAGATGCAGCCTAATATGCAATGCATTTCATTAACAGATATAATGTTAATACACCAACCTATTGATGTACTAATATCTGTTTTGAACCTTTCAATGACAACCACCAAAAACAGGTGGTGATGAGAAAGTCACATGATGAATCAAAGCTCATCACAAGCAGCTTTTCAACAAGCTGAGAAGGTAAATGCAGTGTATAGGTCTTATTTGTCATTCACAAAAATACTAAACACCATCATGGTAACACATGTGAAACTAAGTAATGCAATAAACATTAATTTAACAACATTAGATGTAACATTAAACCCTAAATGTACATAACTTATAAGAAAAAACTAAGAAGAATCAGTTATTTAAACAAAAAAAACAGCAAATGTAATGTGTCATGCAGGGAATTATGTCAATTCATGTTTTTTCACTGTAAATTATACAATGATTTATTCTTTTTTACTTCCAAAAACTGTAAATTTAACAGTATTTTAAATGTAAGTTAGATCTATTACAGTTATTCACCATATATAGAAAGGAAACTTACTGTTAACCAATTAAAATATTATTACTGTAGCATTTTTACAGTCTTTTACAGTTAAAATCACAATCACTTTTTATCCTATACCTTAACTTTTGCCTGCATCCTATTACATCACTGGGCCCCCTTTAAAAAGATCTTTGCTATAGAAAATGTTGGAACTGTTTTTTTGTCCTTCATGTACATCATAAATCAATGCCATCAATTTCTGTGTCGATGTCAATGTCACACAGCTCCTTTTGAACAGGGCCAAGTCAGCCATGAGGTTCGTTTAGGAAGCCTCCATCAGTCTACGAGTAAAACCTCAAGGGCAAAGCCATTATTAAAGTGTGCCGGCCTCAAAGCTGTGCGAGTCAACTGCCCCCTGGCCCACGTCATCGGTTAAACTTAGAAGTATCTTTCGAGCCCTGTGGACATATGTTACAATATTTCCTTTATGTCAGGTTACAAGTGATCAAGACAGGGTCGTAATCCCTTTGCTGCAACACAAAAGGAACATAAAGAGAAAAAGGGGGGAAAAATGGCAAAGACAAATGAATATAGAGGCAGAGGCACAGGACAAAAGGGAGGAGGCACTTCAAATGCCAAGGAGGAAGTTATCGGGACAAAGCAGACAGAGAGAAAAAAGTGGCGTTTGACATCGCTCATCACTCTACCAGTGATTGGGCATAATTATGGCTGGCAGACTGAGCTTCCACTGCAAAGGCTGTCAACCGCCAGACAAATGATGGCAGAAGTTAAAAAACAATGAAAGCCATTCACGGCCATTACCAGCCGAGAGATGGCTCCTCAATGGCCCCATGTACTGCTCAGCACTGGACTTCAGTCAAAAACACATCAGTCAGTGCAGGAAAAATAAGGCAATTTGAATGAGAAATATATTCATTTGCAGCCTTACAATAAAGACTTTGCTGTTGTATTTTAATGAGTATTGAGATCTGTGGGCAAGGAGTAAAATATTCTGGGATTGTCTGATTTTGTCTGAACACTTTGAAGGAGTGAGCTGAATACAGATAGATCCCTTTCCATCTTTGGCCGTCATAATTCCTCAGAGTATGTAAGCGGTGCGAAGTGGAATGGGGAGTTGTGTGATTTGGCCTGGAGCGAGGGGCAGTTTTGTGGAAGTCAGATTGTTGTTTATTCTCACTTTAAGATCTCTCAATATCTTTAAGATATCACTTTGTTACGAGCATGACACGTTAACAGCCCAGAATTCAGCGGGAATTTAGCATCTGTTAAATTCAGAGAAAATAGGCTTTTTTTTGCAGACAGAATGAAAGAAATTATTAATTTTTGAAATGTTATTGGAAAGACAGCGATAGAAAGCAAAATGGTTTCTTGATGAATGTGAGTTTGGGGATTGAACAAAGATTCATTGTGATTTTTATAATGACATGTCAAGAAAAACAGAGAGTTACTGTAACATATGGTGATAATATATAAACTGTATTGTTCAAAAGTTTGGTGCCAGTAAGATTTTTACATTACACATAACTCTATTTCAAATAAATGCTGTTCTTTTGAATAAAGAATCCTGTTCAAACAAACAAACAAACAAACAAAAAACATTAACCAGTTTTTAACATTGACAATAAAAAGAAATGTTTCTTAAGTACCAAATCAACATATTAGAATGATTTCTGAAGGATTATGTGACACTGAAGACTGGAGTAATGACTTCTGAAAATGTAGCTTTGTCATCACAGGAATAAATAATATTTTAAAAATATTAATTTAAAACATTTATATTAAACTGTAATTATATTTCACTATATTACTGTATTTTTGATCAAATAAATGCACCTGGTAACACTTTAGTTTAGGGCCCAATTCTCACTATTAACTAGTTGCCTTATTCTCCATAACCATATTCTGCATCCCTTAATCCTACCCAATACATAAACTTAATCACTACCTTACTAACAATTAATAAGCAGTAATAATGAGTTTATTGAGGCAAAAGTCATAGTTAAAGGGTTAGTTCACCCAAAAATTAAAACCCGTAAGACCTTCGTTAATCTTCGGAACACAAATTAAGATATTTTAGTTGAAATCCGATGGCTCCGTGAGGCCTGCATAGGGAGCAATGACATTTCTGCTCTCAAGATCCATAAAGGTACTTAAAACATATTTAAATCAGTTCATGTGAGTACAGTGGTTCAATATTAATATTATAAAGCGAATATTTTTGGTGCAAAAAAAAAATGAAATAGCGACTTGTTTAGTGATGGCCGATTTCAAAACACTGCTTCAGGAAGCTTCGGAGCATTATGAATCAGCGTATGGAATCATGATTCGGATTGTGTGCGAAACAGCCTAACTGCTGAAATCACGTGACTTTGGTGCTCCGAACTGATTCGACACGCTGATTCATTATGCTCCGAAGCTTCCTGAAGCAGTGTTTTGAAATCGACCATCACTATATAAGTCGTTATTTAGTTTTTTTTGGCGCACCAAAAATATTCGCGTTGCTTTATAATATTATTATTGAACCACTGTACTCACATGAACTGATTTACATGTGTTTTTAGTACCTTTATGGATCTTGAGAGAGGAAAAAAATTTGTTCCGCCAAAGCCTTATTTGATCAGTCTATTGATGAAGATGATTGCTGCGCTGATGGACAGAACGAGAAGAGCTCCTCCCTCGTGCGCGCGAACTCTCTCTGTCTTCAAAGTAAGCACTGTCTTTGCTCTCTCTCTACCACGCACATAATAATCTAAATCAACTGACACGATGCTAAAAGTTCGGAAGACCGAATCCACGTTTCACGTGGCACATTCAGAGAATGTTTTTCCTGAATAACCGCTGGGTGTAAACAGTACTCAAAAGAACATCACCTCATCTTCTCTGACAGGCGTCCCGCACATGCAGCTGACATAAACCACACTTTCAGTAAACAAAAAGAAAATCCTATCCAGTGATGAAGTGTTTTCTGTGTTGACAAATCTTTTGCGATGTCCTAAAACAGTCGCGATTCGCACGCAACGCGTCAACGTCCATTAATGTCCGATTCGCGACCTAATGTCTAATTTGAACAGATTCATTTTAATGAATCATGAAAACAACTGATCTGTCCACACAGTCTATAATGAATCATTTACTCTAACAACTCTGAAATGAGAACATAAGTGTGCTTACCCCATTTAGCAAGAGTGGTTAGTAAAATTAGCCTTAATAATCAACAGTATTTTCAGGTTATTTAAATGACAATGTGTAGTAAATTAGGCCTACCTACAAAATCAGTTAGTTTACTGGAGTGAGGTGAAACCAGAACAAAGCAAGTTGTTGTTAGCCAGGAGTATTCAATTGTATATGGTAGAAAATTATATTATTAGTTAATGTAACTTTTTAATGCTACTTTTTAATACTGATTATGAATTATTATTATTATTATTATTATTATACAATACCAAAATAATTTTCAGGTCTAGCAAAGAAGCATCTTCTCTTACAAAGCTATGAAATCACAGATTGTTTTGCAAAGAGGGCAAGAAAGAATTACGGTGAGAGTGACGGGTATTGTCAGTATTGGGCTCGCAGATCACGTGGGTAGGGCACTTTTTACTTTTTACCACCGAAGACCAAGGAAAAACCCTGAATAGTTAGTTAATAGTGAGAATTATCTAAAGTGTAGCCATGCAGACTTGGTGAGCATGCAGAATGAGAAAAAAAAAACTTATCAGCCCCAAAGCGATGAGCAGAAAATGGAAAACAATGAGTGGATATATGCATCCATTTGTTTTACATCATTTGATTCAACTGAACACATTCTTGTTTTAGAATACTAGTAGAGTTGTTTTAGAGTATTTTATCCCTAAATTAACAAACATTTGTAACTTTAAACAATTATTGTAAAAACACATAAACATAGACAATA
>RJVU01050883.1:1101700-1137159 GCA_003731715.1 Anabarilius grahami | reverse complement strand
GACACTGCATTATAACTTTCCATAAGTATTTTCTCTGTTACCTTTGGAATCCTCTGTGACCCACAGATTTGTCTTAGTCTAATGGAGGGAGCCTTTGAAGCTGATTTAATCATTTGATCAGATTGTCATGGTAACATGGTGAGATGGCATGTTGACGGAATCGCACTGACATGTGTGCTGATCATGGGTGTTAACAGAACAGAACAATTTCACTCTCATCAGCCACATCAGTCACACACTACTTTTCTGCCTTTGATGTGCCACAAGAAAAGCTTTTACATGGGACTTTTATGGAGCAAAACAAAGATCTACTGTAGGTGCAAACCTCTATTGCGTTTCCTTAAAGAGATCTCAAAATATCACAAACAGTCAAGGACCAAACTGTCACAAAGCCTTACTGTCATCTGGGCCAACAAACTCATAAAAACTCATTGCTAAAGGGCAATCTGATTCACCACGCTCAGCTTAGTGTCAGTCTTAGAAGTTCATATTAATATTCACCTTTCTATTCACTGCTCCTTATATCTCCATAGTCACAAAGATTCTTAAAGGGATAGTTCACTAGGGTTGGGTATCGTTTGAATTTGAACGATTCCGATTCCGATTCCTTGTTTCGATTCCGGTTCCTAACGATTCTCGATTCCGATTCTTTTAAGAGGCAGGGTCAAAAAAAGTTTAGGATATTTTAAATGAGCTAGCTAACCAACGGTCTTTCTGAAGGAAATAGTCTGACCTTCTCCATCAATTTTAATTCTATGAAATTTTTACTTTTTATGAACTTTACTATGAATTTCTCACAGGGCTGTTTTCAACTACAATTTAAATATCAAATCTATGAACTTGAATATAAATATTATAAATTATGAATATATTTTCACAGGGGTACACTTTCCTCAAGAGAGCTTTATTTTTGAAAACCATGAAAACACATTTACACATGAGTGTATGATGCTGCAGGTACTTGAACATGTTACCGTGCTCCCACTGATGGGCTAACCTGGTGCAGAATAGCAAATAAACAATAAGAAACAACTTGTAAAACCCAGTCCAGATTAGCAGCAGGTACAGTATAAAATCAGAAACAGTTCTTGTTTAGGAAAATGATCATATCTGCCTTCTCAGGCAGGATGCGTGAGCGTTCTGGACAGATAGTATCTCCTGCTGTGCACACATTTATTTCTACTCCATGAACTCACTTCGGTAAAGTTGGTTTTATATTCGCACATTCGGACTTCTGATAAATTCAGACTTTCCAATAAATGTGCAATAAATTAATGTTTGCGAATTTTAAGCAGCGACATGATATTGACAACCAACGATTGTCAACTTACAACATTTTTCACAGTCGATCAAAATAGGCAAGTATTGTTTTAATGGCATATTTACTTGTGAATGTCCACTGAATGTCAAATGTAGTGTGATTAACAAAGCTATTGAATACGGATGCCCGAATGTGCGAATATAAAACCAACTTTACCGAAGTCATGAACTCGGAGGTGCTTTATCATGTTCGACGTGCACCCTCCTATGCACGAAACAATCTTGCCGCAAATGTTGCATTTTGGCGAGATTTCGTTCTGTTTAAAAAAAGTGAAGCCACACTTTGGACCGCCGACGCACGCTATCCATGTTCGACTCGCTCGGTTATGCCAACACTTCCGATGGACGCTTCTTCGTTGGTGTTCAGCGGTTTCTTCTTCCAGTCGGCGGACTGTGAATCGAAACTAGGAATCGAAACTAGGAATCGAAATTTAAACTTTTGAACGATTCCGGGAAAATCGCAAAGCTAGTCCCGGTTCCAATCGATACTCGATACTCGATACCCAAGCCTATAGTTCACTCAAAAATTTAAATTCTGTCATCATTTACTAACCCTCACTTTGTTCCAAATCTGAATGAATTTCTTTCTTCTGCTGAACACAAAAGAATATATTTTGAAGAAAATGAATGAATGAATGAGGCATTTATATAGTGCTTTCTTACTACAGTACACCCAAAGTGCTTTACAATCACATCAGGGGGTCTCTCCTCAACCAGCATCCACTTGTATGATGCGATGGCAGTAGGGGTGCGACGGTTCAAATTGCTCACGGTTTGGTTCGTGTCACGGTTTCAGTACGGTTCGGTATGTGCTATGTTCAGGGAAAATAGGACTATTGTCTAAAGAAAATAAGAACAAATAATCAAACTACAAGCAACAGCACAAATAAATACAATAGAGAAAATATTTAAATAAAATAAACAGTGCTTTTCAGGTTTTTGAGGTATCTAACAATAGTTTTCAGGTATAGAAAATGGATAAAGTCAAATATAAAATAACACTGCATATCTTCACCATATAAATTAAATAAAGATTAATCATTATTGAAGTTACAAAAACTATTCAATCAAGAGCAGTGAGTGATTTCTTTGTCATTTGTTGTTTGATTTAACATTAAAAACACAGGCAGCAGGAATATTTTTTTTTCCCTTTAAGACATGCACGATCCAGTACATATACTTTTACACATGCGATGTCTTTCTCGACTATTATATGTTCACTTAAGACATAACCGACTATGTTTGCTAGGATACTCGCCAAGACGGGCATGCTGACATAATTTTTATATCAATTTGTCCGCTGAAGCTTAAGACTTGAAAGAGACTTTTTGATGATCGCTGTTGTAACGTTTTGGGAAGCCAGAATGTGCATCCATCGACTGAAACATACATTATCTGAACTCTGTCTGTCTGTTTTCCATGTTGCTATTTTCAAGAAACCATATTAGCCTATAAATGCGTTGTCATTCGAGATGGACCGCGGTGCAAGTGCGTGCCGAACCGTAAGTGGAGAACGGTACGGTTCGATTTTTTTACCGAGAACCGTTGGACCCCTAGATGGCAGCCACAGTACAACGGCACCAGCGCGCTCACCACACACCAGCTGTAGGTGGAGAGGAGAGAGACTGATAGAGCCAATTCAGTGGATGGGGATTATTAGAAGGCCATGATTGGTAAGGGCCAATTGAGGGAATTTGTTCAGGACCAAATTTGGTCAACCAGGGTTACACACCTACTCTTTACGAGAAGTGAAATGGGATTTTTAATGACCACAGAGAGTCAGGACCTCGGTTTAACGTCTCATCCATGGGACAGGGCTTGTTACAGTATATTGTCCCCATCACTATACTGGGGCATTCACTGGGCCTCACTAACACCTCTTCCAGCAGCAACATAATTTTCCCAGGAGGTCTCCCATCCAGGTACTGACCAGGCTCAATCCTGGCTTAGCTTCAATGGGCAACCAATCTTGGGCTACAGGGTGATATGGCTGTGGCTACCCAAACAGTTGATGGATCCCATTGANNNNGGGGGGGGGGGGGGGGGGGGGGGGATACTATGGAAGTCAATGGGGTCCATCAACTGTTTGGTTACAGAATATCTTCTTCTGTGTTCAGTAGAAGAGAGAAATTCATACAGGTTTGGAACAACTTGAGGGTGAGTAAATGATGACAGAATTTTCATTTTTGGGTGAACTTTGAGAAAGATTAACTTTAAGACTAACCAGAGATAAGCAAAATGCAATTATAGGTGCAAAGGAGTATGCACAATTAATTAAATTATATAAATAAATGTTGGCCAATAACCAGTATGGTACCAATGAATATACCATGCAATATATACAGTTGTGCTAAAAATTATTCATACCCTTGGTAAATATGACCAAAGAAGGCTGTGAAAATAAATCTGCATCGTTAATACTTTTGGTCTTTTATTTTAAAAATCTACAAAAATCCAACCTTTCATTGGAGAATAATAATTTTAAATGGGGAAAAAAAATCTCATTATGAAATAAATGTTTTTTTCTCTAATACACATTGCTCACAATTAATCATACCCTTTTATTCAAAACTTTTTGCAACCTCCTTTTCCCAAGATAACAGCTCTGAGTCTTCTCCTATAATGCCTGATGAGTTTGGAGAACACCTGACAAGAGATCAGAGACCATTCCTTCATATTGAATCTATAGGGTTCAGGTCAGGGGACTGGGATGGTCATGGCAGAAGCTTGGTTTTGTGCTCAGTGACCCATTTTTGTGTTGATTTTGATGTTTGTTTTGGATCATTGTCCTGTTGGAAGATCCAACCACGGCCCATTATATGACTTCTAACAGGGACAGTCAAGTTTTGATTTTTTATCTGTTGGTATTTGATAGTATCCATTATGCCATGTATCTGAACAAGATGTCCAGGATCTCTGGCAGAAAAATAGGCTCACAACATTAAAGAAACAGCAGTATATTTCATTGTACACATTTTTACCCCTGTGTGCACCAAACCAATCTTGAGTGTTTGCTGCCTAAAAGCTCTTTTTTTGTTTCATCTGACCATGTTGGGCTGTGGTTGGATCTTCCATCAGGACAATGATCCAAAACAAACATCAAAACCAACGCAAAAATGTGTCACTGAGTACAAAATGAAGCTTCTGCCATGGTGGTCCCAGTCCCCTGACCTGAACCCTAAAGAAAATAAGTGGAGTGAACTGAAGAGAAGAAGCACCAACATGGAGCTGGGAATCTGAAGGATCTGGAGAGATTCTGTATGAAGGAATGGTCTCAGATCTCTTGTCAGGTGTTCTCCAAACTCATCAGGCATTATAGGAGAAGACTCAGAGCTGTTATCTTGGGAAAAGGAGGTTGCAAAAAGTATTGAATAAAAGGGTATGATTAATTGTGAGCAATGTGTATTAGAGAAAAACTTAATGAGATTTTCCCCCCATTTAAAATTATTATTCTCCAATGAAAGGTTGGATATTTGTAGATTTTTTAAATAAAAGTTTAAAAGTATTAACTATGCAGATTTATTTTCACAGCCTTCTTTGGTCATATTTACCAAGGGTATGAATAATTTTGAGCACAACTGTAGATGAGATGGAACTTGTTATTAAAGTAGTATAACGCAAATCTGTAAACTGTAATGCATGGCCTCTCATTTGATTTTATAAAATTGCAGCAGTACAGTAAAAAGACAAAAGGGTTCAATAAATAATTAAGTGTGCATAAATAATAATTGAGAAACAAAATTCTTCCAAAAGCAATATAGTCCATTATCCCAACAGTTCATTAATCTAACTGACTGTTTGCAGTTGCCAAGCAACTTGGCACACTAGTCTTATTTAGAGAATTTAGAGTCAGAAATCTCTGTTAAATCTTTTTTAAATATGACAGTTTCAATAAAAAGAAGCCTAAAAGTCATGAAAAAAAATCTCATGGAGTTATCTTTTACCCTCCCTCTCAATTTCTCAGCAAATTATCACTTCTCACAACCCTCACACATCCAGCCCCACCTTTGATCAAAATGATCCCACCCTACTGAAAACTCACAACCTGCTAAAAATCATTTAACAAGTATGAATGAAGTATGTAATCGGTATTGCTAGGAGAGAGGGCAATATTTAGAATGATATTCATCTGAATGCAGTTGAGCTCCAGTATTCACGACAGAGAGAAAAACAGACAGAGAAAGAAAAGTTGTGAGAGAAATTTTCTGTGTACAAGCAGCAGGCAAGAAATATGAATGTACTGTATCCAAATCGGTTTGTGATAATGACCCCCTGTGTATAGTGAACTTTAACAGAGAAATTCAACTAGCGGAAAAAGACAAGATTGTGCACACAAACCGGATAGATGGAGAACCTCATTTATAGCCATGTCCCCTGCAGCGAAAGCCTGAGAAGCCCCCCTACAGCGAGAACATGACAATGAGAACTTGGAAAATAGCGGTGTTTGAAAATGTGCTCTCATTTGTAGGACTTTAGCATTAATACACACACCTGGGAGCTAAAGCCTGGTTGGGCGCAGTGTGTATAATTCATTACAAATCGGAAGAATGCCTAATGACCCTTTTATATCAGCTACCGGAGTGCAATCATGTCCTCCCGCTAGCCGACAGGCTCTTATCTCAGTATCCCATGGTCATTCCGAAGACCAGCCAGTTAATCCAATACATTACAGATGCGGAACTCACCCGAGACGAGGCTGTTTACACCTGGATTCACCAGAACAAGTATGAGCAGAGTTTTTTTTTTCTGAAATATAGTTTTTATAATATATTATTATTTTCTCACATCTGAAACTGTGTAAATAGTGGGGGAAACATGGCAGGTGCATGGCTTCCTGCTTTCTTCTGGAATTCAGAACTGAATGTCAATATGCATGCATTATTCACTGAAAATCTTGCCTTCTGCTGTTCACATATACATGCATTCAAACGTGCATTTAGATGCAACAAGTCATGTTGGATGTCAATGACATCATGTTGTTAAAATTTAGGATAAGCATTTTTCAATATTGTTATATATATGGTTATATAAGCATATTTCAATATTGACCCTGTGATTGTTAAGATTAGGGATGCACCTGTATCGGTATCGGGCCGATACCAAGCTCATGTACTTGTACTCGTACTCGTAAAAATACCCCCGATACCAAAGACCATACCTCACGTGACGTAACTGGCAGAATTTTCCGTGTACAGAGACACCGACGGCAACAGCAGAAACAATGTCAGCCTCAGGGATGTGGAAGTACTTCAAAATTAATGATGACAAGTTGACAACCCACACATTGCGAACTGCATGCAAATCGCGCTGAATGACAGAAGAGATCTCTCTCGCACATGCATTCTCTCTCTCTTTCTTGGGCACGATCCCAGTTCTCTCAGACGGCGCGCGATCAGTTCTCCTTGCGCCTGAATGGTCAAATGCACACATAGTTGTCAAAATGTCCATAGTGTGGAGTATTTCACGTAAATACAGTTGGTTATGGTTTAAGTGGACGTAAACAGATGGGTGAAAAAAAGAGTATGTCAGTAGGCCTATATTACAGGTGCTGGTCATATAATTAGAATATCATCAAAAAGTTGATTTATTTCACTAATTCCATTCAAAAAGTGAAACTTGTATATTATATTCATTCATTACACACAGACTGATATATTTCAAATGTTTATTTCTTTTAATTTTGATGATTATAACTGACAACTAAGGAAAATCCCAAATTCAGTATCTCAGAAAATTAGAATATTACTTAAGACCAAAACAAAGAAAGGATTTTTATAAATCTTGGCCAACTGAAAAGTATGAACATGAAAAGTATGAGCATGTACAGCACTCAATACTTAGTTGGGGCTCCTTTTGCCTGAATTACTGCCGCAATGCGGCGTGGCATTGAGTCAATCAGTCTGTGGCACTGCTCAATTGTTATGAGAGCCCAGGTTGCTCTGATAGTGGCCTTCAGCTCTTCTGCATTGTTGGGTCTGGCATATCGCATCTTCCTCTTCACAATACCCCATAGATTTTGCAAGGAATGCAACAGCTGAAACCCATGTCTTGCATACGTCTGTGCGTAGTGGTTCTTGAAGCACTGACTCCAGCTGCAGTCCACTCTTTGTGAATCTCCCCCACATTTTTTAATGGGTTTTGTTTCACACTCCTCTCCAGGGTACGGTTATCCCTATTGCTTGTACAATTTTTTCTACCACATCGTTTCCTTCCCTTCGCCTCTCTATTAATGTGCTTGGACACAGAGCTCTGTGAACAGCCAGCCTCTTTTGCAATGACCTTTTGTGTCTTGCCCTCCTTGTGTAAGGTGTCAATAGTCATCTTTTGGACAACTGTCAAGTCAGCAGTCTTCCCCATAATTGTGTAGCCTACAGAACTAGACCGAGAGACCATTTAAAGGCCTTTGCAGGTGTTTTGAGTTAATTAGCTGATTAGAATGTGGCACCAGGTGTCTTCAATATTGAACCTTTTCACAATATTCTAATTTTCTGAGATACTGAATTTTCCTTAGTTGTCAGTTATAATCATCAAAATTAAAAATAAATAAACATTTGAAATATATCATTCTGTGTGTAATGAATGAATATAATATACAAGTTTCACGTTTTGAATGGAATTATTGAAGTAAATCAACTTTTTGATGATATTCTAATTATATGACCAGCACCTGTATAGTCATGGATTCGGTCTTAAAATGACTTATAATTAAATATTTGTCTGTCATTAATGTTCATAAAACAAAAGATGTTAAATTAATGTATTTATATATAAAAAATAAAATGTCTCATATCATGGTCATATTGCCCACTCGTCCCATATTCCACCATGATAAATCTGGTCACCCTAGGTTGTTTACTGGACTTAATGTTATAAACATATGTTCTGTAATATTTGTGTAGCACTTTTTGAAAGGCAGGTTAAAAAATACTTGATGTTTGTTTTTTGTTATGACTTTGGTAATTATGCCCTTTGAAGGTTATTGGACACTGTGACATTTGTGCTTTATGTTTGTGACAAGCACATAAAAATTACTTTTTTCATTGGAGTAATAATAAAGAAGCTGTCCTACATTCATTAATATCACTGTGTTGTGCTTGGAAAACTACCACAAATGGCCTTTAATTTGGGTTTGTTCATCACTTAACCTATTCACTTTTGGGTTTGAAACAATATTAGGGAGAGTAAATAATAACCTAATATTAACCTAATTTTCATTCAACTATTAATTTAATGTTTATCAAAAATGTAACTAATAGATTTAGATTGCAAGATGCTTATTTCAATGAACATGAAAGTATAAAGTAATGGATTAATGGACTTTTAGGGACTGCTTTTATAGTTTCTTTCTGACATACTTTGTTTCTAATTGACGTTCATTTAAAGTTTATCAAGAATATAACTAATAGATTTATATTGCAAGACGCTTTCAAGCTTTTACTTCAATGAACATAAATTAATGGATTAATGGACTTTTAGGGACTGCTTTTATTGTCTTTACCTCCTAACCCCCAAGAGGGTTAACCGTCAAGCAGTCCAGCCGTCAACAATCTCAATTTACCATTTTCCTGTTCGACCTCACATTATGCGTGAAATAAAAATACTTCTGTGACTCACACAAACATGTGCTTGTGATTGACAGGAAGCCACCCACATTTAACCCACTTCCAGAGATTGCACAACCTTAACCTTAAAAACCACAGGATGATAAACACATAAATAAATAAACAAATAAATACTGAGCTTAATATGTCAATAGGCAGGTGAAGTATCAGTCATAACAAATCCATGTTCTCACCAGCCCTTCCACAGTAGATTAATCTGATCAAGTGATCAGGAGTTCACAGGCCATGTTTACCACATGCTGTTATCGCCTCTGGTGAACATTCAGACTGTCTCTGATCTGCACGTCTTAAAGAGAGTCTTATGTTGTTCGCCTTTGATGCATGGATTGATTATGTCATCAAAGTATGAAGCACATATAGCCTAGATTAGAAAATAATTACCAGTGAGGAGGAAATAGACCCAAGAGACATTCATAAAGTACAAAGAGATAAAGGGCTCTGGCACAGTAGAACAAATTAAGCAGAACAGGAGCTATGATATCACAAAAAGTCAGAAAACTTTCAGTGTTATGGTCAACATTCTTTGCACCACTGGTCATCAAAAGTCTATTTAATCGTTACCAAAAATATAAATATACTGTATATTAAACAATACTATATACAAAAAAATCTGGTAATATATTTATTTTCATTATTATTTAAAAAATATTACAGACAAAATGCATATCTTTAACTTCATGTTGTAATATGAACAGTGAAGTCAGTAACTACAGTGATTCAATTTTCAAAGTCAATTGTAAAAGTGCAGTCACAGCAAAATTTCAGTCTAAATTCGCAAGCAAAAAAGGTCCATTGTCTAGTGACACTAGTGTAGCGATATTTGAACCACAGTTCACGCAGAAATTACTTTCAAACCAAGCAGCTTTCTGTTGGTCAAGTCTGTGTGACCACCTTGATCCTGTTGCGAAATATGTGTGAGAAAAACTTTTGGAATTCACAATCGTGTTGATTCCTATTGCAATTACTGGATTTCGCCAAGACAATTCGCTGAACAATGATAAATGTGATCGCATCTTTGTCATGATCACCAGTGAGAGTGCCCTATCTGCCACTAGAGGGCACTCCATCTTGGACTCTTGTTTTCACCCCTTGGACTACAATACCCATAACGCACTACCGGACTCATTATCACTTCATTGCAACCAGCTGTCTTGTATTCAGTTATTAGTGTCTGTCTATTTATACCTTGTTGGTTTCTGTTCTAGTCATGGAGTTTTCAGTTCACATTTCCTGGTCCGTGTTGTTTCCTGTTTCCTGTTTCCTGTTTCCTGTTTCCTGTTTCCTGTTTCCTGTTTCCTGTTTGTACCTGTTTTTGTATGGACTGTTTAACTGGCTTTTGACCCTTGCTTGTTTGTGGACTACGATTTTAGATTACCCATTAAATTTACCTGCACTTGGATCTGTCTCTTGTCTCCGTGTGTGCAACCGTGACAATCTTAAGCTTTAAGTGTTTGATTTACTAAAAAGAACCAACCGGCATAGTTGTTCAGGAATCAGAGTACACTGTATGCTTTGCTGTATGAGTTTGATTCACTAACAATTTAAATGAGTGTTCATTTACTAAAAATGATTTTTGTCAACTTTTAGGAATACACTAGCATTTGGGTGACCTAATATTGATGTTGTATATCTATCACCAGACTGGAACTAAATGAAATGAGGAATAAATATGGATACCTTTGCACCTATGTCAGCGAGATGTTTATTGACTGGCATGAACATCTCTGATTTGCTGATGCAATCCCACCTGTCTTTGCTGTTTCACACTCAACAGCAGCACAAACCTATTTGCACGAGCAGTGCCGAATAACGACCCAATAGAGCAGTGATGGCAGCCGGTGACACTATCACAGAGACCAAATGAAATGTAATCTGATGAAATCACAGCAGCATCACATTTGTTTCCATGCTGGCAATAATGAAAGAATCCTCACCACCCCCTCCTCTCACACACATTTCTGTCTAATCCAACCACGCAAAACCTTAACAAACTTACATTTAACAACAAAACAGTCTGAGATGTCCGAACCCATGGCACTGACCAGGTATTATTGTTGAAACGTTTTGCGATTACCATCCAATATAACAGTATGACAAAAAATAAGATGGATAATTCACAGCTTGTCAACAAATAAAAAGCAAGGGTTACATAATATTATGAATATACTATTCAAGAATATTCCAATCGGACCAAGCATCAGGGAATGCTGTTTTGTTGTGTCTACTCTAAAGAAAACCGGGTTTTAAACAGCCTCTTCATTGGCTTCCAACTGAAGCACTTTTAAACAACCAGAAATCTTTCCGCATTTCGGTTTTAACAAACAAGCTCTGAATTCTCATTTGGGTGGTAATTAATTACATTAAGGCTTTAATTAATGAACAGAAATCTCAGTTGGAGGCCAGAGCCCTGAGATTTTGAGTGAATGCTTTAATCAGAGGCAAAGTGGATCATAGGGAGAGAGAGCAGTGTTTACTAATGGGGACTGGAAAACAGCTCTCACTTCCCAAACACTTTCATATAAACCATCACTGAGTAGAAGAATACTGTCTCGACTACGCTTCCAAACGAATAAAAAACATGTACCACTAAGGGGTGACATGCAAGCAATGCGTAACTTCCCTTTTCTCCCCATAATTTCCTGTGAAAAAAAAAAGACAAAAGGTGAAACTGTTGTTTTCCATTCACTTTGTCTCTGATTAAACATACACTACCATTCAAATGCTTACATTTTTTTTTCCTTTTTTTTTTTGAAGAAATTAATACTTTTATTCAGCAAGGATGCATCAAATTGATGAAAAGTGACAGTAAAGACATTTATAATGAAAAAAAAAAATTATTTCAAATAAATATTGTTATTTTGAACTTTATATTCATCAAAAAAAAAAAAATCAAAGTTTCCTTAAAAACTATTAAGCAGCATAACCGTTTTCAACATTGATTACAAGAAAAGAGCACAAAATCTGCATATTAAAATGATTTCTGAAAGATCATGTGACACTAAAGACTGGAGTAATGGCTGCTGAAAACTCAGCTTGGCAATCATAAAAGAATAAATTACATTTTAAAATATAAAAAAACAGAAAACAGTTATTTTAATTTGTAATATTATTTCACAATATTACTGTTATATATAGAATGGTATGAGGGTGAGAAAATGACAAAATAACTTTCCGCTTGGATGATTTACTCCTTAAATAAGAAATGAAGTCTAATTATTAAATTAAATGATGTTTTATTAACAAAGTTCGGGAGGAACACGTTCAAATGATCTAATGAATTATTAAGTTTTATTCAGTGTTAACAAGATTATGTGGTTTTTATAAATCAATTAACACTGCTTTTGTCATTTTTTACAAGACGGACAAAATTTGTCACCAAAATTTCGGTTTTACCAAATGACACCATATTTTCAAACAATGACAACAGGTTGATATCTAGCTAGCTAACAATAGGACAATCAAACATTTTATATTTTAGTACAAGATTTTAAAATATTACAACATTTTCCTTGTTTAATAGAGGTTATACCGAATGATCTGATGTTTAGGGACCTTGCGTATGAGCTAGTGAAAACATGAATTTTTCAAATAGTTAAGAGAGAGTTAATTACTTTGTTTCTCGACCATGGGGTTCTTTGCAGGTGTCTAAATGATGTCACATCCTGTCACATGATGTCACATCCTGTCACATGATACTGACCGCATGACTTGATCCAAAATGGTCCCGAATGACATTAATGAAATTTATTTTTCTGGACATTCTTTCTCAAAACAAAGCAACGACTTCTACAAATAATTTTAATACCATTTTGCACTATGTTGATATATGATGTTATAAAATTATGCCAGAATAAAAAACATATACATTTATTACATTTTAAGATATTTTAATCACAAATTAAATGGCTGTACAGGTGGAGTACTCTGGGTTCGGGCCAAATACCGAGCTCGGAGCCCTCTCCTCGGACAGCACGCCAAATACGCATACCATTTACTCTATCTGATTATTTGTAAGTGTGAACTCGTGAAAATTATATATGCTATACAGGCATAACCTGACAAGCACAAACCCACACACAAATCCATGCTCAAATTCAACTCTACACAGTCGGATTCTAATGACTGCGAGAAGTGATGTCATTACAGTCTCATCATGTTTAATACAATTGAGAAAGCCATGAAGAATGCGCAGAGAAATAAATTAGCAGGAGTGGTACTTGAGATTCAATGGCGTGTTCAGCATTGCTTCCAAAACAAAAGCATGAATCAGGTAAACACTTCTGATAAGAAACAACTACAGCTAAGCTAGCCTTAAAGCTTCCCTCACACTACTGTAAGAAACTACTCGCTCATCTGTTTTCAGGAGTGGAGAGACTGCACCTCTGAAAACAAGCAAACAAGGGGAAGGCAAGAAAAAATCCATCAGATTTTCCAACAGCAGGGGAGATTCATCTCCGTTGTGCAGTAAAGAAACACACAAGCGTACACAAACACACACTCACAAAGGAATAGCATATGGGAGCAGGCTCAGAAAGTGCGACCGAGCAGATGTGGATTTGATGCCGTTCGGTTGCTCAGTCTGGTGAAACCCAGAGGCTGTGTGGTGGCGTTGTGTCAGTGTCAGCAAGATGAGCTGCTGCAATATGCCCAAAGTCAAATGCGAGCTCTGGACATATTGAGTGAAAATACGCTCACGTCTTCAGGCTCCCTGCTCGATTTGATTACAATGATGTGCAAGCCTATAGCTCTTATTAGTCTTGATGTTGAACTGCAATCTGCAATTATTACTTTAAAGAGCTATTTCTACCTGATAAATAAGTTTGTTAGTATAAATTTAGGTATTTAGGTTGATTCAGCCATTTTAAATAATATTTTTAACTTGAATGGAACCAGCTAACTTAGATGTTACATTTGGTTACTATTTTCTTTTTAAGTGTATGCATAGATTTGTAGAGATACATAGATAGGTAGGTACTTTATTCATAGATAGGTCGGTATGTATGTAGGAAGGTAGGTAGGTTGACAGACAGACAGACGGATCTATCCATCTATTAAATACTAAATGAATCAACTAAATTGCAATTTTAAAAAAATCAATCAACATATGTAGCCCATTCTGGGATTTTTTCCACCCTGGACTGCAAAAGATGATTAAAATGATTAAATGTATAAACTAAATACAGATTTCTATAGGTGGCATTTCAAACATCTATCTAGATCACAATTATTCCAAATTGTGACCTCAGTGGGAAGTCAGCTCATTAGTGCACTCCCATTAGTACCTCCTGAATATTTAATATCAGACCCACTTTAACTATTAGCAGAAATTCATAAAGTCGCAAACTAGAGTTCATCTCTCAGTTGGGTCCTGCAACACAAAACAAAATGAGTAGTGGTCTAACAGCTTTTTCTTGCATCAGTCTGTCGAGCATCGCCACCTGTGACTTGCTCTGGTATTTCTGTTTCTCTCTTTCTACTTTCATCATGACGGAATGATTGTTTAAATGAAATTGTCAGTGTGCTCCGTTATATACACTGGTAATTGACTGTCTCAATAGACAGAGTTTACAAACAAAGATATGCATGAACCCACAAGGCAACCACAGAGCTCAGCATTCTCCTCTCTTTAATTTATTTGAAGTAAAATGAAGAAGAACAAAGGGATATAGTATATGCTGAGTTTAACACATGATCCGCAAAGAAAGCCACACCCACAACTTTGATTGGTTCTGTTAGGGGCGAGGGCAGGAGGGAAAAGTAATGTGGTTGCACATATACAAATATGGTCGTATAGTTAGGATAGCAAAATAAATATGCTTATCAACATTATCAAAAAGAGATAATTATCGTTTGTCGTTGAAATCAAAAGCAACACATCTAGTCAAACCCTATGGTATTTTCATCTGCCACTTCAGGTTGAAGCTAGCCAAATTAACCAGATGTCAACATGGGCAATCACATCCTATGCAAGAAGGATAAACATGGTTTTGTGGCAACAACAATATGTTTTAAATTCTAAATTATTGGCTTAATAAATCATAAATAATAATAAAACGTTGAAATGTTTGATTTCAGGATGGTTCTGGTACAGGTACTATGTTGGTTCACCATAATATTAGGGAAGCACAATATAATGGTACCATATCAAGTGTAATTTTTTATCACTAAATATTGGATATTTATACGAAATACTGAAATTGGATATTTAATTGTGCATGCTCATTTCCCATGTTTTACATGAACATACTTTGCTGTCATTTAACACTAACTCAAATTGTTTAAGTGCTGGACATCTCAAAATGAATATCTATTTATTTATAATGTACATTATAATGTTAAATGTACTTGTAGCATTTGAAACTATTTATTTGAGTTTTAATGTTTTCTTGTTAATTTATTTAGACCAAATAATAGGCTACAGAATTTTAAACATTGGCCGTAACATGAAAACAATTATCATGTTAATTTTTTTAATAGTGCATTATGTCCAAAGCAAATTAGCTACTAAAGCAAAACCATTTGATACACTGTCTTACTTTACCTCAGGGATGCGCCGATCCGATACTCAGTATCGGTATCGGCTCCGATACTGCCATTCTTTGCCGGTGTTGTGCCGAATTTCGACCCCCTGTCAAATTATTACCCCCTTCATTGAAGTCACTAATTGATTGCCTAATCTTAACCGCACCCCTAATCCTAACCCCTTCCCCACACCTACTCCTAAACCTACCAATACTAGGGGGGTAATAATCTGGCAGGGTGTCGAAATTCGGCACAACACCGGATCGGGTATCGGTCAGACGAGACCAATCCAAATCTGATATTGTGCATATACTGCGTTATTGTTATGCCCCACAAAAGGCACGAAGACATTATAAAGCACCATAAAGTTTTCATGCACTATATTCCAAGAATTCTTTAGCCATTCCATAATATAATGTGAGGTACAGATTAATATTTAAATTGTTAAATTCAAGTTCACATAAATGCTTCCCTCCGCTGCTACTGCTGTCAGTCATTCTCCATTCAGCATTCAAACTGCTTGTTGCGTTTGGTTACGACAGTCAACACGATGAAACTCTCTCCAAGATGATTCAATGTTTCTATTATTTTACTTGATCTGTATAAGTATAAGGTCTATGGTTTTTGCATAAAAGGACTTTATCTTGCTGGAGTTTATTACTGTTTCTAAATCATGTTACTTCCTACCGGGTATCTGTTAGATCACAACACTGGAGTACAGACAAAGGCAAAGCACTATGAATTGTTCTTCACGCGTATAGTAACTTATATTTAAAACTGTTAAAAGAAAAGGCTCAATAAACTATTGCATAGATATAATACACCACGCATCAATATCTCTTCCCTTTGTGCTTTGAACTTTTCAATGCGAAGCGCTGCACGCTGTGACTCCACGTTGCTTTGGGCACATTATTTTGCGCACGGGATGCGCATAGCACTTTGTGCCGCTCTGCATTGGAGCCTTTTATATTATATAATTTTTGCGCATTGAAAGATTATTAATAGCCTTTCTTGTTCGGTCATATCTATCATATGTTGCTGCCATATTAAAAAGCTGTGTTATAATTTGAAATAAATGTCTTTTCATTTTATAGTATATAAATATATTTACATGTGTTTCATTAATGTATTTTACAATACAAAGAGCAATGTGGAACATTTTACCAGATTTAGTGCTATACTTATTCACTTATTCAAATCGGATCGGTTTCTGAAAAAATGGTATCGGTGCATCACACATTTCACGGCATATTCCGACACCATGCCCATCTCATTCACACTTCCTCCTCTAACCCTTATTCACCTTACCATCGGCAACCTTCCAATTTCCTCCAGACTTTCTCTCGCACATTTGACACCTGCTAATCTTGCCATATCACCGCTCCCCCCTTTCTGTGCTGTTTTGATCCGTTTTAACAGCAAAGCCTCCTGTGGCTCACTAACAAGCACCCTCCTGCTCTTAAAGATCACGAGTGCTCCAATTCATTTCTGCCATAGCACATCTTCCAGCACTGATATCTCAAGCAACGATCCTACCGGTGGCTAGGGCTGCACGATTTGGAGAAAAAATCTAATTGCGATTTTTCTGGTTAAAATTGAAAATTTTAACCAGAAAATTTAAAAAGCGATTTTATAAAACAAATGAAAAAAATAAAAAATTATAAACAATACCAGGCTTGTTTTGCTTGTTTGTAGGGCTGCACAATTTGGCCCGAAATTTTGTGCTAATATATTATTTTGACTAATTATTTTTATTATTATTATTATTATCATTATTGCTAAATAAAAATATTAAACCAAATAAGAAATATTACTGTTGTAATAACTTTCATTATTAAAGTATTTAGCATTAGTATTTAATTATATAACTATAATAATTAGAAAATAATATTTAAAACTTGTATGACAAAATGTGGGGTTACCTGTTAACATGCAAGCAGTATGTCTATAAATCATTAGAAAGGTCTAAGGATTTATTATCAAATATCTGTCTCAATAATTTCTTTATTTTTGTCAGTCCATGTATTTAATATGAAGTACGTGCCTCTTCTGCATCCACTGTGGGAAAAAAAACCCTGTACACTTATGTACGCTGGAAAAAAACATATTGATTATATGTTCCCCTCAAAGTTCTTAAGAGAGAGGAATTATTTTTCTTATTTTTACCCTGAATAGGATTGCGTGAGCTTTACTTGGCGCTAAACACGTCTGTTTCATGCTGGACGCCGGAGGGCGCTCTTGAGCAGATACTCCAAATATACGCAATATAACAAACGCTGTTCCAGGAAATCCCCAATGGGCATAATGCTATCGCTGTGACTGAATAAAAAGAAGGTAGAAACGCTTTGATTGATTTAACATGAATAAAATAAACAGACGACTACAACAATACATAGTTTATATGTTTTCTTCAAGCCTTCTCGGGTATTTCCGTAATAATAAAGTATATTTATAATCCAATGCTAATCAAAATGCTATTTCAAACACTCAACTGACGTTATGAAGTGAATTTAGAGTAAAAACACATTAAATGTTGTCTTTTGTTAGAAAATAAGTTCATAAAGGCTTTTCATGTTTGGAAAGTTTGTATGTTTGACGCGTGTTGCTTTTTCAAATGCAGTGCTCTCAGATGGAGCGTCATTTACTACTGATCACAGAGCAGCTCTTCACTAACAAGCTGTGTACATATTTATATAATTAAAAATCAGAAAAAACTGCAGTCCTTGCGATGTCATTAATGACTAAGCCAAATCGCAATTTCGATTCGATTAATCGGTGGCCTTTCTCTCCACATTCTAGAGCTGTCGTCTTACTCCTCCACTTTGGTCCAGCCAAGTTCACTAATACATTCCTTACCCTTGCCACACTCTCTCACACTTGGGTAACCACTTCCCTCATTCCCTTTGGCCGTGTGACCCTTCCCTTTTTCTCTGCGCTGGCCAGCTCAGAGCGCTAACAGGTGCCCTACCCAGCTAATTAACAGTGTGCATCCCTGAGTGGCTTTGGGACGGCTCATTTGCACACGGTGGGAAACCCTTTCTAATTGCATTTTCAGCAGGCTGATTAAAACCAAGCCATTAATCACTTACTGCAGCTGACTTTGAATTGAGCCATCAGACTTGGCAATGTGAAAATAACACTAGTTTTCCACCCAGTATGGCGTCTGTCACAGCCACACAGTTGTGTAGGGCTGGGTCTTTGAGATACTTCTACATTATAGAAAGCAAATATCATCTTGTTGCCCACTTTGTAGATTTAATTAAAGAGGGGTCTACCAGCATTGATTCAGTTGAGGCATTTGCACTCGAGGAGATAAAGAGAAGGGAAGAGCAAGAGGGAACGGACAGGGGGGAAAAAAACTGCCATCAGATACCTCTTACTCTTTACACAGCCTGTGTAATGAATCAGGTTTGTCCAGATCCATTGTTAATGAGGATAATTTCCCTGGTGCCAAACTTTCAGTTCATATGGACACACACACACTGCACAAACATAAAGGCCCTCCACACTTAATTATTTAAAACCATGGGTGTCACATCCTATAAGATGTATCTCAATGACTTGTCATTAAAGGGGTGGTTCAGTGTTTTTTTCTAGGCTTGATTGTGTTTTTGGGGGGCAGTTTAACATGTCTTAATGCTTCTTTTTTTTTTTTTTAAACGTATTTTTCATATATTTTACCTTTATTCTACACCTCTGTTTCCAATGTCATATGAACGGCTCGTTTGACTTCCTGCTTCTATGAAGTTGCTCCCTACAAAATACGATGGGCTCAGATTGGTTAGCGGGCTTGTGATTCGCTCATGGCTCTGGATTCGCTGAAGCTTCCGGAAACGCCACGCCCCTTACCATTCGTTGCTTCAGTGGAAATGTAAATAATGGCGACTATATTGCTGTATCAAATTGAGTCGAATCAGACCCAGATGAAGAGGGTCAAGCAGAACCTCTGCAATCACGGCTTTTAAAGGACGTTTATGAATGGTATTTCATTTTGTATTTGTGTCAAAGTGTTTAGATGCTGTCACTGCTGATTGTTAGCTTTCAATATACGGTTTTATCCTGATTAAAGCTTTACTGTAGCCGAATACATGACTGAGTAGTCGCATTTTTGTAAAGGTAGCGTTTAATTTATAGCATGAACAACTGTTTGTCTATGAACATAGAAGTTTGTTGGTGTTTGTAGAATTTAGCTAACTGGCTAGCGAAGCAAAAACGCGTTGGTCTTTATTTAAGTCTTTGATGCAAACAAAAATAGCAACAGAACTATACGTTTAAAAGACATGTACAAACAATAAAACGTACTTACAGTCTGAAACCAATAAACAGCAGCTTCTGCTTTTAAAGTGGGAACTGCTTCTTTCAGTAAAAGCCTTTGTGGAAATCCAGCATTGAACTCGTGTAGATTCTGGAAGCTGTCGCTCGCGTCCGGTGTACACAACTCTTCCGCTTCCATTATGCTGCGCCACATGGCCTCGCCCACTTTATGGCGTGTTCTCGGGGGCGTGTTTTGCAGGGTTTATGATGTCACCAACCCGGGAAGAAGCTCGTTGTAGTCCAAACCGGTCGTTTTTGTAGGCATTAAAATGCCATAACTTTAAAAGACAATATCTCCGTGTGCATTGAATTTTTAGCGCTGTAACTTTGCAGATACTGTTTATGCTCAAGCAGCAACATTACACACTAACTAAAGTTAAAAAATTTTAATCGCAATGAACCACCCCTTTAAAATATCAGCTGAAGACAGATCAGCTTTGCATTTGCTCAAATCTTCTAACATTTTTTAACAATAAACATGGCAAAACTGCTAAAACTGGAAAGTTAACAAGTAATTTTAAAAAAATGTACCAAATCAAAAAAATTATGATTCAATAGCATAGCTCATTTTTCTATACAAAAATAAGTTATCTTTATACAATTGGTTGTGGCCACAACTTGTCTGGGTAAAAATTATCTATCGTTCAACTAATCGTCATTAGAATGATCAGGATAGCGATTCCTAAAATCCAAACAACACATAACAACAAACAACATGACCAGTGTAGCCCCAATCATGAACAAATGATTCTTATAAGCAGTTCTTTTTTGTGAATTAAATACATAAAGCATGACCAGACTAGCCTTCTCATAACAAATGACTCTTTAAACAGAGTTATCATTTTAAATAGCTTTGAAAAACTGCCATGTAAGAAAAATAGAAATATAAAACTGAAATAAAAACTTAAAAATATATACAAATCAAATCAGAATCGAATCAAGATATTGTGAATCAAAGTCAATCAGGAAATTTCAATAAGTACAATAACCAGCTCTACAGCAAACCTAAAATTGCAGCATGAACAATGCCACTTTTTAAACACACACACAAAATGACTGCTGATTAAAGACTTTGACAACCAGTTTTATAATAATACCTTTTGAGAACTACTTACTCTATCTTAGAACAAAACCAGTTACTATTATTTATCTTCATTACATTCAAACATTCAGGCATGTACCTGCGGCGCTTATATCTGCTACACAAAATAATAAATACAATATAGCTAGATCTAAACCCGGAGGATCATTTACACCATTACGATTATATATACCATTTTAAATAGCCACTTCGCCCAGCACTAACACTTACTCAATGTTAAATGTTAAGGAATTATTGACATAATAGTATGACTTTCTGTAAAGCTGCTTTGAAATGATGTGTATTGAGAAAAGCAAAGCTTCCAAAGCATTACACAAATAAATTTGACTTGACACTATCAAAATCAATGATTTCTCTGTCTTGGCACCTATAAAGTGATGGGAACAAAATGTACCACAGCAAATGACATCATGCTTACTGCCTAACGAACCTACGAACCATGTGCATCTTGAAAAAAGACACTGTAGGCAAATATTTATATCAATATGATGATTCCATATCACAAATTTACCATTTACGCAAATCACATTTCAAAAAAAAAATATATAAATAGTGTGAAAACGATTATGAAAAGCTGTTAAAGTAGCACCGTAGTACAACACTGAGAAGAAAGTGAGAATCAAAGCTACTGCCAAGAAAGAAAGAAAAAAAGCACCAATCAGATAAACATTGTCACGCTCTCCGTAACGCATTCAGAAACACATCCAACATTACGAAAAGCAGCCCTATTCCCACAAACACAGCGATCCGTAGGTACATTAATCATTAAAGCAACAACTGTCACAAGATATGACTTATCTGTGCTTTAAATAATGATCCTCTGTGTGCGGCACTGCAAGACAGTGGCTGGCCATGAAAGCTTTCATCACAGTGATGAAATGTTCTTCGGTTGTACTGTGGCAGCAGGGCCAAACAGAGCTTTAATCATTCATTTACTTCTCTCTGGAAATACATATCATATTTACTCCTTAAAAGCAGCTATCGATGTTCGTCTCGCATGTCACTGCAGCAGTTTATAAATTCGGGGCCACGCAAATATGTTTAGAGGTCACTTTCCAATGTCAAACTGCATTATCACTAAAGGCGCACACAGACCTGACTCTGGTTATAATTACATAGAGAGTTTGAGAGTGCATAGGGATAAAATAGCCTTGATAATGTCCTTTGCATATCTTTATTTAAAGCTAAACATATTCCATATCACAATGACTTGGGAAAGAATATAATTTTACATGAAGTATCCTATAGAGTGTGACTAAGTCTGAGTCAAGCTTCTCCAACAATACATATGCATCATTTGCAGCAACCCCGGCAATATTAGGTTTAGCAGTAATGGTCATTTTTCGGGTTGATATGGGAGTGGTTAAAAAATCCTCCCAACGGTCCTCATTATCGCCATTGTTTGGAGGCATAAGCCATAGCAGCCCAGAACAGTGTCCCAAGCTAGCTGAAGCTCATTGTAGAACATTTCAGGAGACATATTTTCATAACTCACACATTCTTTTCATTCAGTTCTGCTGGTCTTTTTCCCTCTATCACCCACTCGTTGTTCCTGGAGATAGACTGGCACCTCTTAAAAAAGGTTAAGCAGCGCTTTTGCGTTTCAGGGGGATAATGCAGGCTGATTGCTGAATACACTTACCACAATGCCATTTTATTACAGAAAATGAATCGTTACACTACAGATTCAAAGCAGACGTGGTTGGAGTTCAGGTTTGTTTAAAACATATTTTTAAAAATATATTTAAATGTCTAGACAAAAAGCTACAGAAGAATAGAGCACACTGACTCACCGTTTCTTTTGAGTTTTTCACTATTTCCAACATCTTTTGCCTTCAATTTGAAATGGTCCTGCGGTGTGAGAAATGAATTTTTAAAAAGTACAAAATGTTCCATGTAGTCTCTTAAATAACATGAACTCATAAAAGCTTTGAATTAGCATTAAAAGAAATAGCATTTCACATGTCACACCTCAGAATATCTCAACTCCTCAAATGTATTTTAATGCCTAATCTATTTGCATAATACATTTTTGACTTTTATTCATCACAAAAACCATAAAACTTGTTAAACTTTAAAACCATAAAACCATTTGTACCCCAAAATAGTCTGATAAAGTCTTAAAGTACAAATGTTACCTATTATCTACTAAGGAAAATGTAGCAATTAATATTTGTTGTCTTAAAGTCACAATGCAACAGAAATAGTGACAGATCTTTTTTTCTGTTTTGTCAGATTATTGAAAAGGAAAGAAATAGGGAACAGCTTTATCCATTGTTTGTTGGGTGGATGGAGGAAATTCTGAATGGGACTCGATTGTACGGGGGAGAGTTTGAGTGGATGATCGAGTTATGAAATTGGTTAAAGGTTATGAGTTCAAAAAAACTCTAAGATTGTTCACAATAAGATCATTGAGATACATTCAGAAAATAGATAGGGTTTATTTCCATTCAATTCCATTTCCATTTCATTCCATTTAAACTCTAAAGCATTGAAGAAATTGAAGACAGATGATGTCAAAGCCACATTTCAAAACAAATATTTTCTCCTCACACTTGTCTTTAATCCCTCAGTCATAATCCCTCTAAATGTTTGATGCAGACTGCCTGCTGTTTGAATTGGTATAACTCTCATATAGTGTAACACTCTCGTAGTGGTTAAGGATATGGATATATGAGACCTAAGCCTTAAAGCCTTGCACGGCCTATGCTCATTTTTTATTCTCTAACTTTTTATGGTCTCAATTCATCACTGTCCTCTAATCTAAATGTGGTGTACACTCGTGAAGAGGATGTTTGCTGCCAGCACCGTGCCCCTGGGAAAAAACGGTGGACTGCTCTCCAGAGTCTCTTTCCTCTCGTAACTGACCACTAGAACCAATTATCTCAAAAATGTCCCAGTCTGAGAACCAAGCCATTTCTTAAATGCATTGGTGGTCTCAGATTCAGACTCACTCAATGGTATAGTAGTAGAAACCACTGAGCAAAGCTAAATAGTGGACTATTTAACCACAAGCCCTTGCTAGATCATTCAAACAATCACTGGCCTACCAGATCAATATCTTTCAGAGACTATATTACAATCTTGTACATGCAAAAACGAACTGACATACAGTACCATGGTTGAGCAAAAGATTCAACCATGCTGTATGTTTAAACTGTCAGAAGTATGCTTGAAAGTTGCACAAGATGAAAGAACGGCAGGTTTTAATAGGATGGAAAACTGTTGGCTATCTAGAACAATCGAGAGAGAACACCCATTAAAATGAACATCATTTCGCTAACAGTAAAATTGCACTCTATTCTATGGAGCAGCATGCTGACTCTTAATACTTTTTAAATTGATTTTCATATAGAACTCCCGCGGGGGGCAATTCCATTTCCATACGAGCTTGTGTGGCACTCTATTCACTCAATTAATCGCATAATACGATCAATTTCTGCACCAAGAGAAGTCACACTCCAGCGTTTTCTCATAAGAACAGCTTAGTGTTTTAGCCTTTTTATAGTATGCTCCAAGCTCTGTTATGTAGTGTAAAAATCACAGAAAACATGGCTGGAAAAATGTAAAAAGAAATGGCAGCATTTTTGATATCTCATCCCCTGAGCCACAGGAGGGCTGAGAGTAACACTGGAATTGTACAAGTTCGCCCAGAGCTGGTGATATATGAAACCAGAGATCCTTGTAATTGTCTTTGAGAGAGGATTCATATAATTGGAATTAACAACAGGCATATCTTAAGAATTCCCAGCAGTCATTTTGTTATTGACAGTGTTCAAATATCAAGATGTGTTAAATGTATATTCAGACTCTCCTATTGATTCATCAGATGTCAAAATGCACTAACATTATACTGTATTCTAACTAGATAACTATAATTGTAAATGAATAAAAAGAGTAGGTAGGTTTTCAAAGCAGAGGTTAAAGTTAAGGTTAAACTGTAAAACTGCTTTGCTTTTTATTGAGCTGTTAACAATGCCAAGGTCATGGGTTCGATTCCAAGTAAATGCAAGAACTGACAAAAAAAAGTATACCTTGGAGTTAGCAAAAGTTTATTAATCTAACATTATTTTTACTGAAAGTAGTAAAAAATATGCACTTAATACTAATTTAATTTATGATTTCCAGATAATGTTTTAAAAAAATACAGTAAGTATGAATAGGTCTTGACTTTACACATTAGAAATTATACACATCTTTTATACATGAAAATGTACACTACTACCTTTCAAAAGTTTGAGGTTAGAAAGATTTCTAATGAATATTTAATCTCTCTTATGCTCACAAAGGACGCATTTTTTTTAATCAAAAATACAGCAAAAACACTAATATTGTAAAATTTATTTCAATATATTTTAAAATGTATTTTATTCCTGTGATGCTAAAGCTAAATTTTCAGTTTCCATTACTCCAGTCTTAAGTATGAAATGATCCTTCAGAAATCATTCTAATATGCTGATTTGGTGCTCAAGAAACATATCTTGTTACTGTATCGATTTTGAAAGCAGTTGTGCTCTTCAGTTCAAAAGAACAGCATTTATTTGAAACAGAATGCTTTTGTAACATCATAAATGTCTTTACTGTCACTTATTAAAAACCCGCTAATCATTAGAAACTTCTAGGCAATTGTGTTGGAGCTGGTTGGAGCTAAATTCTGCAGGACATTGATTGGCCCTCCAGGAGCAGGATCGGACACCCCTGATCCTTGCTGAATAAAAATATTACTTTCTTTAAAAAACAACAGCAAAAAAACAGTTGCACGCACATCTAAATTTTTATATTCAGAAAAAAGGTCATAATGTTGTAAGCTTTATCGTACTAAATGAAGTCAAAATATGATTTGAGAAATTAGTAGGGGTTGTGACGGTACACAAAAATGATGGTTCGCTACGTACCTCGGTATTGAAGTCACGGTTCGGTGCGAATTTGGTGCAGCAGGAGGGAGAAAACTAAACATAAAATTGCTTTTTTTTCTTTTTAATTAAACAGTGGTTTACTGAACAAATGGTGTCTCTGTCTCTAAGTAAATTCAATCATAATTAAAATTTTCTTAAGGATAAAAAATCTTTCTCTGCTAATGCTGTAAACTACAGGGAGCACTTTCTTGCACATTACTATAATACAGGTCCTTCTCAAAAAATTTGCATATTGTGACAAAAGTTCATTATTTTCCATAATGTAATGATAAAATTAAACTTTCATATATTTTAGATTCATTGCACACCAACTGAAATATTTCAGGTCTTTTATTGTTTTAATACTGATGATTTTGGCATACAGCTCATGAAAACCCAAAATTCCTATCTCAAAAAATTAGCATATTTCATCCGACCAATAAAAGAAAAGTGTTTTTAATACAAAAAAAGTCAACCTTCAAATAATTATGTTCAGTTATGCACTCAATACTTGGTCGGGAATCCTTTTGCAGAAATGACTGCTTCAATGCGGCGTGGCATGGAGGCAATCAGCCTGTGGCACTGCTGAGGTGTTATGGAGGCCCAGGATGCTTCGATAGCGGCCTTAAGCTCATCCAGAGTGTTGGGTCTTGCGTCTCTCAACTTTCTCTTCACAATATCCCACAGATTCTCTATGGGGTTCAGGTCAGGAGAGTTGGCAGGCCAATTGAGCACAGTAATACCATGGTCAGTAAACCATTTACCAGTGGTTTTGGCACTGTGAGCAGGTGCCAGGTCGTGCTGAAAAACGAAATCTTCATCTCCATAAAGCTTTTCAGCAGATGGAAGCATGAAGTGCTCCAAAATCTCCTGATAGCTAGCTGCATTGACCCTGCCCTTGATAAAACACAGTGGACCAACACCAGCAGCTGACATGGCACCCCAGACCATCACTGACTGTGGGAACTTGACACTGGACTTCAGGCATTTTGGCATTTCCTTCTCCCCAGTCTTCCTCCAGACTCTGGCACCTTGATTTCCGAATGACTTTGGACCACTGAGCAACAGTCCAGTGCTGCTTCTCTGTAGCCCAGGTCAGGCGCTTCTGCCGCTGTTTCTGGTTCAAAAGTGGCTTGACCTGGGGAATGCGGCACCTGTAGCCCATTTCCTGCACACGCCTGTGCACGGTGGCTCTGGATGTTTCTACTCCAGACTCAGTCCACTGCTTCCGCAGGTCCCCCAAGGTCTGGAATCGGTCCTTCTCCACAATCTTCCTCAGGGTCCGGTCACCTCTTCTCGTTGTGCAGCGTTTTTTGCCACACTTTTTCCTTCCCACAGACTTCCCACTGAGGTGCCTTGATACAGCACTCTGGGAACAGCCTATTCGTTCAGAAATTTCTTTCTGTGTCTTACCCTCTCGCTTGAGGGTGTCAATGATGGCCTTCTGGACAGCAGTCAGGTCGGCAGTCTTACCCATGATTGCGGTTTTGAGTAATGAACCAGGCTGGGAGTTTTTAAAAGCCTCAGGAATCTTTTGCAGGTGTTTAGAGTTAATTAGTTGATTCAGATGATTAGGTTAATAGCTCGTTTAGAGAACCTTTTCATGATATGCTAATTTTTTGAGATAGGAATTTGGGGTTTTCATGAGCTGTATGCCAAAATCATCAGTATTAAAACAATAAAAGACCTGAAATATTTCAGTTGGTGTGCAATGAATCTAAAATATATGAAAGTTTAATTTTATCATTACATTATGGAAAATAATGAACTTTTATCACAATATGCTAATTTTTTGAGAAGGACCTGTATTAAAGGTTATAATTAACAACAGAGCCAAAACTATTGAATTATTTGCTATTTATTTTTAGATATAATAATCAACACACATAAGAAATTGTATGCAAATATGTAAATTGCATATAAGGCAGTTTTTGCATTAACTTCTCAATCTGTTTCTACTCCAATTCGATGTTAAAATATATTAATTTACACAGTGGCCATCATAACTTGTTTTTATGACAGATTTGAGCATACATTATACATATACATTAAATAATCAAGACAGGTTAAGTAAAATATAATGAATATATAGGCTAATATCGTGCATATATGTAGCGAAAGAGTTCACTTCTCTAGCGAACTAACAAGCTGTGGACACTGAATGGCATTTCTGAGGTAAATGCTACGTGACATATTGTTTACAAGCTGTTTTATCGACGTCTATCTTTCAACATACCTGCAGATGTTCAATTATATGTTATTCTGTAACTAGTATTAAAGAGGAAGAGATGATTGCATTCACTCACGCTCCCCATTGCCGTTTGAACTGAGGCACCTATACAGCAATCTGTCACGCCACATCAAAGAGCTACAAAACGGCATTTATTGTTTGAATTTCGTGATAAAATGGACAGAATTTGAGGGATGAGACGTTGTTTCTTATCGAAAGTAACAAAACACAGAGTTTTTGCGATTATTGGTGGTTAAAAGTGCTTAATGGGCTACGACTCTGTGTACCGAACCAAAAGACGTGTACCAAAGATTTTCAGTACAAATATGTGTACCGTTACACCCCTAGACATTAGTAATGACAGAGCAGCTGTTAATATTCTGAAGCAGTAAACACTGTCACAATTACATAAGAAAAGGTAACTATGAACATTGAACTTGATGGCACCATGATTAATTAGGGTTAAAGGAAACACTCCACTGTTTTTGAAAATAGGCTCATTTTTCCAACTCCCCTAGAGTTAAACAGTTGAGTTTTACCGTTTTCGAATCCATTCAGCCGATCTCCGGGTCTGGCAGTACCACTTTTAGCATAGCTTAGCATAGTTCATTGAATCTGATTAGACCATTAGCGTCTCGCTCAAGAATGACCAAAGAGTTTCGATATTTTTCCTATTTAAAACTTGACTCTACTGTAGTTACATGGTGTACTAAAACTGACGGAAAATGAAAAGTTGCGATTTTCTAGGCCGATATGGCTAGGAACTATACTCTCATACTGGTGTAATAATCAAGGAACTTTGCTGCCGTACCATGGGTGCAGCAGGCGCAATGATATTACGCAGTGCCTGTGACCCCGTGCTTGCAAAGGGAGCGTGCCTTGCAACCATGGAGACGTTTGTGAGAGGCGCTGCGTAATATCATTGCGCCTGCTGCACCCATGGTACGGCAGCAAAGTTCCTTGATTATTACGCTGGAATGAGAGTATAGTTTTAACTCTATAGTTGTTTAACTCTAGGGGAGTTGGAAAATGAGCCTATTTTAAAAAAAAGTGGAGTGTTCCTTTAAGTTAGGCTCTGTTCCTACTTCCTACTTCCATTGGCTTTGATTGTTATTTTATTGTTATTGATTATTTTCTATCCCCTAACTCTACACCTTTCAGAATCCTTTCAGTATTAGACAGTAATACAGTATTAGACTGTTTTCCTTATGGAGGCCATGGTGATTTCAGGTTTTACTTTCCTTGCCTACATTGTGGGTACCAAATATACTCGCAAATCCTAACCCACACACACACTTTCATTCCACTAATTTACAACCATATCCTACAGAAATGCCCTCAGAGAGAATGTTATGGCGTTCTAATCAAACCACTAAACATTCACACACCCAGACGGCACACAATTCCAGGGCATAAATCTATTACTGCTCCACTGTTAGCATTCATTGGGAGATTTGGAGGAATCCCTTCATTATAGCACTTAACACCTCGAAAGACTTTGTCCACTGAGACCAACACGGCACACAATTTATCACCGGGAGCTTCAATGAAGCTAGACACGCACACACACACTGCTATGAGCCAACCTGCAATATCAAAGACCTGAGAGAGCTAAAGTACTAATGGATATCAGCACAGCAAATTGCTCTCCCTCTGAAGACAATCCAACAATACTGCAAACAAAAAAAGCAAGTAAAAAAAAAAACTGCCTTTTTAAGACTACCAGAAGTGGAGGGCCATCCATAAAAAATAAAAAAAAATCCCAGGCCCTGTGGATTTTAGCAACACCCAGGTAGGCATGGGCCGGTAACCGGGTTCAAGGTATACCGCGGTTTGAAAACATCACGTTACTTTTCCGTGATACCGTTCCTGCGGTATGAGCTGTTTTTTATGTCACGTCAAAGACGCAAAGTGCAGGAATCCTCCTGTGTGCAGCGTAGTGAGTAACACGACCCCTCCATCTCCGTTGGTGCAAGCAGTCAGTCAGTCACCTGTCTGTGTGTGTGTGTGTGTGTGTGTGTAGGATGGTAGAAGGAGGTGAACCCCTGAAACTTTTCCCCCCATCGAAAAAGATGAAGTGAAGTGGTTGGTAACTGTCTGATGACTGAAATCGCAAAATGGCCTGAACAATTACTTAATAAACTGCAAAATGTTACGTTTTCTAATAACTTTTTTTCATGCACAGATTCGCAGCACCATTTGCGGGACACTTAGCATGATCGTCAGGGTTCAAAGCGTCAAATGCGAGTAAAAATCATCGCTAAAACGCTTATTCACCAGTTGCCCGGTAACTTTTTATTAATTTTGACAATGCATGGATGTGAGAATGTGATGTGATATATAGTCTGACGCGCTGCATGGAGTAAAACAGCTTTCAGCTTCGATTCACAGAAAATGCTGCTCTGCAAGTGCTGTGTGTTTGAGTCGCTTATAATTTGAATTTAGGAACGCAATGTGCACCAAACATATGTACTAAGAGTGTAGTTTATAAATCTGTTTTCAAAGAAAAACATCTTCCTGGATCTCCCTGTGGTTTTTCGTCAAAATAAAAGCTCAAGGATTTAACGTTTGAAAGCAAGAAATAAAGACATCCATGAATATTAGTATTGAAATCTTACTGTTGTTCTGTAATATAANCGTGTACCAAAGATTTTCAGTACAAATATGTGTACCGTTACACCCCTAGACATTAGTAATGACAGAGCAGCTGTTAATATTCTGAAGCAGTAAACACTGTCACAATTACATAAGAAAAGGTAACTATGAACATTGAACTTGATGGCACCATGATTAATTAGGGTTAAAGGAAACACTCCACTGTTTTTGAAAATAGGCTCATTTTTCCAACTCCCCTAGAGTTAAACAGTTGAGTTTTACCGTTTTCGAATCCATTCAGCCGATCTCCGGGTCTGGCAGTACCACTTTTAGCATAGCTTAGCATAGTTCATTGAATCTGATTAGACCATTAGCGTCTCGCTCAAGAATGACCAAAGAGTTTCGATATTTTTCCTATTTAAAACTTGACTCTACTGTAGTTACATGGTGTACTAAAACTGACGGAAAATGAAAAGTTGCGATTTTCTAGGCCGATATGGCTAGGAACTATACTCTCATTCCAGCGTAATAATCAAGGAACTTTGCTGCCGTACCATGGGTGCAGCAGGCGCAATGATATTACGCAGTGCCTGTGACCCCGTGCTTGCAAAGGGAGCGTGCCTTGCAACCATGGAGACGTTTGTGAGAGGCGCTGCGTAATATCATTGCGCCTGCTGCACCCATGGTACGGCAGCAAAGTTCCTTGATTATTACGCTGGAATGAGAGTATAGTTTTAACTCTATAGTTGTTTAACTCTAGGGGAGTTGGAAAATGAGCCTATTTTAAAAAAAAGTGGAGTGTTCCTTTAAGTTAGGCTCTGTTCCTACTTCCTACTTCCATTGGCTTTGATTGTTATTTTATTGTTATTGATTATTTTCTATCCCCTAACTCTACACCTTTCAGAATCCTTTCAGTATTAGACAGTAATACAGTATTAGACTGTTTTCCTTATGGAGGCCATGGTGATTTCAGGTTTTACTATCCTTGCCTACATTGTGGGTACCAAATATACTCGCAAATCCTAACCCACACACACACTTTCATTCCACTAATTTACAACCATATCCTACAGAAATGCCCTCAGAGAGAATGTTATGGCGTTCTAATCAAACCACTAAACATTCACACACCCAGACGGCACACAATTCCAGGGCATAAATCTATTACTGCTCCACTGTTAGCATTCATTGGGAGATTTGGAGGAATCCCTTCATTATAGCACTTAACACCTCGAAAGACTTTGTCCACTGAGACCAACACGGCACACAATTTATCACCGGGAGCTTCAATGAAGCTAGACACGCACACACACACTGCTATGAGCCAACCTGCAATATCAAAGACCTGAGAGAGCTAAAGTACTAATGGATATCAGCACAGCAAATTGCTCTCCCTCTGAAGACAATCCAACAATACTGCAAACAAAAAAAGCAAGTAAAAAAAAAACTGCCTTTTTAAGACTACCAGAAGTGGAGGGCCATCCATAAAAAATAAAAAAAAATCCCAGGCCCTGTAGATTTTAGCAACACCCAGGTAGGCATGGGCCGGTAACCGGGTTCAAGGTATACCGCGGTTTGAAAACGTCACGTTATTTTTCCGTGATACCGTTCCTGCGGTATGAGCTGTTTTTTATGTCACGTCAAAGACGCAAAGTGCAGGAATCCTCCTGTGTGCAGCGTAGTAAGTAACACGACCCCTCCATCTCCGTTGGTGCAAGCAGTCAGTCAGTCACCTGTCTGTGTGTGTGTGTGTGTGTGTGTAGGATGGTAGAAGGAGGTGAACCCCTGAAACTTTTCCCCCCATCGAAAAAGATGAAGTGAAGTGGTTGGTAACTGTCTGATGACTGAAATCGCAAAATGGCCTGAACAATTACTTAATAAACTGCAAAATGTTACGTTTTCTAATAACTTTTTTTCATGCACAGATTCGCAGCACCATTTGCGGGACACTTAGCATGATCGTCAGGGTTCAAAGCGTCAAATGCGAGTAAAAATCATCGCTAAAACGCTTATTCACCAGTTGCCCGGTAACTTTTTATTAATTTTGACAATGCATGGATGTGAGAATGTGATGTGATATATAGTCTGACGCGCTGCATGGAGTAAAACAGCTTTCAGCTTCGATTCACAGAAAATGCTGCTCTGCAAGTGCTGTGTGTTTGAGTCGCTTATAATTTGAATTTAGGAACGCAATGTGCACCAAACATATGTACTAAGAGTGTAGTTTATAAATCTGTTTTCAAAGAAAAACATCTTCCTGGATCTCCCTGTGGTTTTTCGTCAAAATAAAAGCTCAAGGATTTAACGTTTGAAAGCAAGAAATAAAGACATCCATGAATATTAGTATTGAAATCTTACTGTTGTTCTGTAATATAAAAATAACAAATGATTATCATATAATAACTCTATTAATACTGTTTTAATATTTTTATTATAACTATTAATATCTTCTTTAGCTGATCACATGCTTAACTCAAGAGACTGCAACTTTTTGTTTTCTTTCTTTTTTTTTTACCGAAAAATAATTCAATTTCTGTTCTAATTATTGTTGAGCTGCAAGTTTAGGCTCACTTAAATGACTGCATTTATTTTATTTATATAATTTTAATTAAATTAAGAAGAATTTAATTATTTATTTTAATTATTTAATCTAAAATACATGTTTACTACTTTTCCAAATATTCTATGTTGCTTAGAAATATATTGTGTTCAAAGGAAAAAAGTAGTTTTTTACCTAGACATTTTAAAATAACACATTTTAGAGCTGCAACTGCAATACCGTGATATTTTTGCTTAAGGTTATCATACCGTCAAAATCTCATATCGGCCCATGCCTACACCCAGGTAATAAAAATTCTTCTTTAGTACTTCTTAAGATAATCTTAAGAACATCTAAGTGTACTCAACTGTGTTATTTTGAGACACTACTAAAGTACTAAAGAAGAATTTTTAGTATATTAAGTACAAAATTAGTGCGCGAAAATAGAGCACTTTAAGTACATTATAGAAATTTACTTTTTTTTCACCTGGGAAGCCCTGGAGGTGCACCATCCAAGCGGCAGGTGTTGCGCAGTGATGAAATTCATGAGAGAACATCAAGCTAAATTACAGTTGAACTGACATCACACGCTCACTCTAACAAGCCTATATCATCAAGGGATTTCAATGATGATAAGCTGATGAACAAACCAAGGTTCACTGCAACTGTCAGTCACAAAAAAAACTTCCTAAGACAACAAGAGAAAGGCTAATTAACAAAGTGGGATGTGGTTATTCTAGAAGAGTGACATCATAATGTGTGAAAGCTTGTGAAGTACTAGGCTCATATTAAAAGCAGCTAGCATACAGATTCTTAATAAAACTCTTAATAAATAAAGTATAAATATATTCGACACAACCTTGCTCGGGGCAAAAAAATGTTCATTACTTCAAATCTAGCAGTGGGCATTCTAATTAATGTCTGTGATTTGAATTTTTTGAATTAGCCTAGTTCCCCCCAAAAAATTATTTCACTGGCCCTTCCTCCAGAGTGGTGGAGACAATTTAAGTGTCTTTTTGCGTCATGAATGAGTCATTGAATCAGTCAAGGGCTGTTCACATTGACAGCAATTTGCAGGGATAGTAACCAAAGGTTATTCATTTTCAAAGAGAGTTACACGAGTGGCACGAGTCAATTTAAGAAAACGAGCAGCAACAGACTACCAGTGGGAGCCCACTAAGTGATCCAGCCCCGAACAGAGTTGGATACCGCAGCAAAGTAAAGTAGGAAAGACTACCAACCAGAGTACAGTGTGTGAATCTGCAACTTCGAGTGATTAAATCGCTGCTTTCAATCAACTGTTTATTAAAAACTCTCAGTTGTTCAAGAGTGAAACAAGTCATGTATCACTCTACAGAAAAAAGACAACAAAATAGCCTAGAGTTTTATATATGTATGGTCATAAGACATTTTTACAACATTCTTAGTTCTTCATCACATTAAAAACTGAAGGAAAGACATGCCTCCTTGAGTCTGTCAGCAAATATTCAAACGAAATGATTCGTTCATTCATTAATATTGTTCAATAACAGTTGCTGAATTCAGAACTGCACAGCATAATACTCTTAGTATTCCTTTCCTGCCATAGAAATATATAATTAATATAGGAGTAGTATGCGGTTTCAAATTCAGCAACAAACGAGATGTTCGTTTCAACAATGGCATGCTCATTCAAACGCTTTTTGCTTGTTCTATACAAATTTTTTTTAAGGTATGTAAGCAGTCAAAAATGCTTCGAATGGGACTAAATGAAAAACAAGATAGAGTCAACATTATTTTAGTTCAAAAATTCATTCAAATGTAAAGATTTGTTAAAGAAACACCACATTTAACTAAACACAAATGCTGCCTTCATCAACTTAACCTGAAAATTAGGCTATTACATGTCACAGAATTCAGTTTTCTATCATTTTTATTCTATTTTATATTTAACGTTTATGTATGGTTTTCACTTCAAAGACGTATGAATGCATGGTAGACTATATAACAAATTTATTTTAAATGCGAGTGATTAATAGGGTTGGGTATCGTTTGAATTTGAACGATTCCGATTCCGATTCCTTGTTTCGATTCCGGTTCCTAACGATTCTCGATTCCGATTCTTTTAAGAGGCAGGGTCAAAAAAAGTTTAGGATATTTTAAATGAGCTAGCTAACCAACGGTCTTTCTGAAGGAAATAGTCTGACCTTCTCCATCAATTTTAATTCTATGAAATTTTTACTTTTTATGAACTTTACTATGAATTTCTCACAGGGCTGTTTTCAACTACAATTTAAATATCAAATCTATGAACTTGAATATAAATATTATAAATTATGAA
>RJVU01050883.1:1083552-1097137 GCA_003731715.1 Anabarilius grahami | reverse complement strand
TGCATAAATCAGAACATACTGGAATCACATAAGTAGCTAAAACCCAAAACTTCACAGACCACTATTTTAACATACTGCACTGCATTTCTCTGTTCCGTAATTGCTTTTTTCAGTTCATTTTTTTGTATTTACTCATCGCATTAAACGCACAAAAAACTGGTGGCAAGAAGTATATGCGACTTTAAAAATACCTCAATTTCACCTTGACATAACACATACTCCCTGCAGAGAGGATGAGATTCTGGAGGAGAGGCTTAGTGTATGTTTAGGTAAAGCATGACTATGGTTCTGTTTACCTGCAGCTTAGTGATGTTTGTTTATCTAAGGAGATGATGCAGGCACTGTCATGGAAAAAAAGCTGTTGCATTAACGCAGAGAAGAGCCGTGGCAGTGAGCCATGCACATATACAATTCTAGATGAATTTAAGGGCAAATTCTGTCAAATATCAGTTTCAACACATTATGATTTTGTTGTGTATCTATAATTAGTAGAGTCCAGCAAAATTGTCGAGATGTAAGTACTTCTTGTCTCAGCCACAAGAAGTCCCAGTAGATGGAATGCTTGGACACTTATGCACTTATGCTACATTGCAGAATAGATTTTTAAAAAATGAGAAGGAAAAGTTTTAAATACTAAATTCTCATCTATAATGACAATGCAAGATTTACAGTATATTCTTATTGTTTCTTAATATTCATAATTTTCTTTTCTTAATTTTTTTGTTTTTTGTTGCCAAATTCCTGATTGCATTCCAATTTTGCATGCTTTAAGGTGAAAGAAAAGAGAATTTAGCAAAAAGAAAAGTCGTTGAGTGCAAACAATCACCTTCCACTTTGATAACAAAGGCTTATTCATAGAATTTCTATGCTGAAAGGTTTGTAGCTGAGTAATTGATAAGACTCAGCTTTGACTCCATTATAATGTCTGAATAATGTCCTCAAGGCTGGCATCCCGCTAGTTCAGTCAGCTGAATAGCCATGCTCCTTTTAGGATCTAAACATTTAATATCTCAAGCAAATCTCTGTTCGGCTCCACGTTGTTCTGTTTCATAGGCGTTTTCTGATCTATTTAGAACATAAATAACATGGGAAAAAATGAATCTATAAAATACGAACAATTTTAAGCAGCTATTTCAAATGCAATGGTCCGCTTCTATTGGGACACACAAAGGTTAATCTTTGAGATGCATGAGTCACATTAATTCTTCTGAATAACAACATACAAATGACAACTATTCCAATTATCTATGAATGTAATTTTGAATAACTTATTTTATTTCCTGAAGGACTGATGGAAATGGACAAAGCCAAATGCATATTTGGATGTAATAGATTCAACTGTTGTTTTCCAAATGAAGTTATTATGCTTATTATGCTTAAAAGCTCCATGATGAAGAGCAAAACCTCTCAATTTCAAGCTCTTCTGCCCCTGACAGACACAACACTTTGTAACTCTCCAGATAACATCATTAATGATTATAAGTGGAATGAATACTTTGTCACAGTCAAATGCTCAGCATACAAGCCACATATAAAAGGAGCTTTAAACATGACGCTGAGACACACAGAAAGTGTAGATATGAGATTAATGAGTCAGGGAGAATGAGAGGCTGTGATTAAGAGGTTTCTGCGTATCACAGACCAGTTCAGAGCATTTTCTCTACCTATGTCTGGAGCATATAACCATGAAACAGAATACAGGACATAGAAATTCCCTACTATACATGCTGGACTAGAGATGACCTAAAACTTAGAGGTGGAACAAAGTCAGAAATGTTGATTTAAGCTCAAATTTTCTGAAAGATCAATCCAGAAATGTTATGTCACGTTTTTTAGACAAGCCAGGGGAAAGTTGAACTGAGAGTTGAAAAGTCATTACGTATTATAAATCAACAATTTATTTTTTAACAAATTAATTAAAACAGCAGTTCTAACCTGGTGATTTTGCTAGGGTCACAGACAGCAGGTAAAGACAATGAAAATGCAATTTATTAAATACAGAACCACAGGGTTTTTTTTGTTTTTTTTTTTGCTGTAAATTATTGGCTGCTAGGAGGATTAAAACCATTGAAATTCAGGGCACAATTAGAAAACATTGTCCATTTTTCTGTAAATAGTTTTTCATGTTGTTGGTGTCACAGGTCGGTGAGGTGCTGGTTAGCAGGCATGATGAAGATGATGATAAACTCAAACAGTCTTTGTTTACAAACTAAAAATAACTCAAAATACAGAATCAGGCCAAGGATTAAATTAACCAAACTCCATTTAGCCAAACTGAGCAATGAACAGAGAACAAAGAGGAACTTAAAGGGTTAGTTCACCCAAAAATGTAATTTCTGTCATTAAAGGGTAGGTAACACACACAGTTTCTACCAATCTCATGTTAATCTTGAGTACCTGTAGAGTAATATTCCATCCTTCATATCTCCGAAAAGTCTTTAGTTTGATCATATTTATAAAAGATAGATACGCTGTACTGAGTCTTTCCGAAAAAAGCAGAGATCCTGGAGGCGTGCCTGCCGTGGGCAGAGCTAAAGAGTCACGAGCGCTTGCAGATTTTGCGTAGAGATCGTCTGCAAGCTGCGATGTTATTATAAATAAAAAGGGAACAAAAATGTTTGTGTTGTTTACATTTTATACACTTGCATGCCGATTGCCAACAAAACACAGACAATTGATGCAGTTTTAGTTAGTGTCCGCGATCTACAAATCCAGCGTCGAACTGGAAATTCCGGGAACAAACATCTGTCATTTTCCGGGGCACAACTCTGTTGCTGCCCCGGAAAAACAAACCTAATCCACTGTTCCCTTAACGCTGGGTTCTTTGGGAAGCTGAAAAATGTTGTTTTCACAACCAAAAACACACTCCTTTGTTGACATTGTTGAAAAATCTCTCGGCTTCCGTAACCAGAACGAAGCACGTTGATGGGTGTGCTCTTGCTCTCTTGCTCTGGGTGATGTGTGTGTGCACGCTTATCAGGAGAAGTGCCCATACAAGGAATTCTGCCCTTTATTACGTGATAAAAGTGTCACGGTTCATGAATCCGCTGTCTCATTCTGGTGTCTGTGTGGTTCTGTGGTGTGTCACCTGATTGTTCGTGTGGGCGTCGCCGCTGATCGTCTGATCAGCGGCAGCTGTGCGCAATTACACCGGCCTATTTAACGCCTTGTCTTTCGTCTCATGTTTGTCAGATCGTTGTTTGGAGTCCTGGTGTTGTGTCCCGTGTTTGCTCGTGTTTCTTGTTCCTTGGATTGGATTTCTCGTCGTTGTTTCCTGTTTCCTGTTCATCGTTGGATCGTTCTCTGGTTTTCACCCACGGATTACACGGCACCGCTTCACGGACACACTTCACCAGTCACGACTCATCGGATCTCTCATCGCCCATCGAGGTCCCTGCGTCACCACTCTCCTGCTGTAGTTATTGTGTCTTACCTGTGACTGTCCATCAGTGTGTGAAGCTCTTTAATAAAGAGATTAACTTGCTATTGCATCCGTCATTATTTACGTGACAAAAAGGCCATACTCTAAAAAAAACTCTCCGAAACCCGGTCCAAAACCGGAAGTAGTGTATTTGGTACAGAAATACTCCGTCATACGTCCAACTCATTTAGCATGAGAATGCAGCTCTTTAAAGGTGCAATATGTAATATTTTTGCAGTAAAATATCCAAAAACCACTAGGCCAGTGTTATATATTTTGTTCACTTGAGTACTTACGATATCCCAAATGTTTCCAACTATTTGTAAATTGTGAGAAAATTGCAATTTTAACCAAGGCTCCGGGACGTGTGAGGAGTCGCCTGTCAATTGCGTCAGTCAATTACCCTCGGTTTCCGGTTTTATTTTGTAGAAACCATGGAAACACTAAAGACTCTTTAATATATTACACGTTTTAATAGACAAGGGAACAACTGTTTTGATATATTTATAGACAGAAAACGAATTGTTGTTATATAGCTCAACACGTTTAGTCTTGTTTAAATCAATTTTCTTGATTTTTTGCAAGTACCATGCTTTACCATGCCTCAGAGAAAAACACTATTTTGTGAAGTAGCCAACATAGCATAATCAGATGCAGCTTTATTTTTATTAACAGTAATACATAATTTTCTCCATCATACAATAAGTTTTAAAATTAATTACATGTCCTTTTTCAACACAAGACATCCAATATTGAATATGATATTCGAACTGCAGTGTGCAACAGTGTCTCACAGCAGCCGCCGAGAGAACGCACAGAGTAAAGTTATAACATCATTTTCAAAACACTCAAATGTATCTAATATGATAAACAGAGCTGCGTTACCACATACTCATGACCGGTAAAGCGGAAGCGGCGCCGGCGACAGTGGCATAATTAAAGTTCTGCTGCTCGTGAGGCGTGTGTTGCACAATCGCTCCAGCGGCCTCGTTCAGCTCCCACAACACTCGGTCCTGCTCTGCTTCATACTAAAGTAACGTTAATGTAATTACCATCATTCAAGGTACAGAAAAGTAGTATAGACATTGTTAAAATAGTCAACATGACTACAGTGGTTCAACCTTAATTTTATGAATTGACAAGAATAATTTTTGAGAGCAAAAAAAATTATAATAAAAAAAAAAACGACTTTATTCAACAAATTCTCCTCTCCCCTGTCATTCTCCTACATTGTTAACGTTTAACGCTTTCAGGTTCTACGTCAGAATGATGACTCAGTATTGGCCGATGCAGGGGGACAGGGGAGAGACGAATTTGTTGAATAAAGTCATTATTTTTGTTTTGTTTTCAGCTACACAAAATATTTAAGTGGAATTATAGTTTAATTTAATATTATATGGACTCAAATGGAATAAGTTCACAGAACTCATACATAGTTTTTAAACTTTATTAAGACCATCAGTTTCCTCAAATGGTTTGAATTACCCTAACTCATTGGGTATGTCTACAATCTCTTTTTCACCTAATTAAAAGCCGAAACGATGTATTTCTGTCCACAAATACATAGGCATAATATTACTGATTCTTGATATTTGAGTCTTTCTATACATCATGGTTTCTACTCCAGGTTTTGCAAGCTTCCCTCTTAACTCATGTAGCATCGTTTCACACCATTGCTTGTCAGATGCTGAACTCATTCCCAGCATGTCAGACGTCAGCGGCCCCATGTCCTAACGGCCTATATTCTTAGAGACAGAGCCAGAGAGCTGAGACTGAAGAGGAGACACATTCATCAATAAACCATTAGCAATCCTGCATTGAGCATCTGCAGCCGAAAGCTCCTTCTTCCAGCCTCATTCACTGTCTATCCATTGATCCTAGCATGTGTTAACTGAACAGAAACATGGGCGCGACATCAGTGACACCGTCACTGAGCCACTGAGCCACTGAGCTGGTGATTGGCCGTAAGGGAGGGCCAGAAAACAGGCAGAAATAATGATATTGAGCTGATGCTTTGAGAGACATAAAATACATCATTTGTGGATGAAAGTATTACAAAAATTAAAATCAGAAAATATGCAGATAAGAATGTTAATCCCACTAGTCAGAATTATGTGTACATCTTTTTTTTCAAGACATGATAATCTACTTATGGTTCTTTTATGGTAACTCTCCCCTTTTAGAAAATTTATTTTTAAGAGTTTAAATTTTTTTGTCTTGTAAATATAAATAAATATATTAATAAAAACATAAATATTAATAATAATATTACTGCAATTGTTCACATATTTACATATTTCATCCAAAAAATCATTAAAAGGAAATTTCTATCAGTGACATACTGTATGACAAATCTAGTATGACCCATACTTATTACAAGTGAGAAAAGCATGGCTATATATATTTTAAATAACATCATCACAGAGGTGATAAAACTGCAAGACATGCTTGAAAGAAATATGGTCCTCCATAAATAAACTAACAAACCGAATGAACACACCGTACACAAATAGGCAAACCAGCCTGAACACACAAACTTTCTAAGAATTTCTTTTGACACTTTATATGTTTCATTCTGTGGAAGTATGATGTTTCATAATTTAAAAGTTAAATTTTACCACATATAATTAGACCTAATTAACTATGACGGGAAAATAAAAAGATGTTGGCAGCCTAACACACCAATTATGATGACATTTTCTCCCGCAGAGATTGCATTTAATTATTATGCTCTTTCCTCTAAATCTCAGAAACTAAACCACCACAGCACAAGGTATTTTTTTTTATCAGTCACATTTTTTCTATTGAATGCTTTTCATTCTTGTCACTCACCATGTCTTTCCTCAAATGACACTTGGGAGTTTCTGCAGCCACAATACAAGCTCTTAAAGATCTGTCCATCCATCTCTGTGGCGCAATAACTTTCACACCTCAGTTCAGTTTATTATATCAGATGAATTAATTTAAACATCATTCCCTAAGATGGTAAAAAATCTATTTTTGGATAAACCAGCCTGCAAAGTTTGGTTGTTTGTTTCACATTAATACATATGCCTTAGTTAATACTATTGTTTGTAGAGGATGTTAATGCGTCTGAGCAAAAATTTAGAGATCCAGTTATCATTTTGTGCCATTTAAGTTGAATGAAAGAATGAATGAATGTTATAATTTACCCTCACGTGTTCCAGATCCACAGAGATTCTCTTTCCTATGGTATGCAGAAAGGTTAAAGGGTTAGTTCACCCAAAAATGAAAATTCTGTCATTAATTACTCATCCTCATGTCGTTCCACACCCGTAAGACCTTCGTTCATCTTCAGAACACAAATTAAGATATTTTTGATAAAATCCGTTGGCTCAGTAAGGCCTCCATTGCCAGCAAGATCATTTCTTCTTTCAACGCCCAGAAAGGTTCTAAAAACATATTTAAAACAGTTCATGTGACTACAGTGGTTCAACCTTAATATTATAAGTGACAAGAATACTTTTTGTGTGCCAAAAAACAAAATAGTGACTTTATTCAACAATATCTAGTGATGGGCAATTTCAAAACACTGCTTCATGAAGCTTCGAAGCTTAACGAATCATTTGTTTCGAATCAGTGGTTCAGAGCACGTATCAAACTGCCAAAGTCACGTGAACTATTGAAATTTTGAAACACTTATGACGTAACGAAGCCTCGTTTACTGAAATCACGTGATTTAGCTTCATGAAGCAGTGTTTTGAAATCGCCCATCACTAGATATTGTGGAATAAAGTCACTATTTTGTTGTTTTTGTTGGCACACAAAAAGTATTCTCGTCGCTTTATAATATTATGAACCACTGTAGTCACATCAGCTGCTTTAAATATGTTTTTAGTAGCCTACCTTTCTGGGCATTGAAAAAGGAAATGATCTTGCTGGCAATGCAGGCATCACTGAGCCATTGGATTTTATCAAAAATATCTTAATTCGTGTTCTGAAGATGAACGAAGGTCTTATGGGTGTGGAACGACATGAGGGTGAGTAATTAATAACTGAATTTTCATTTTTGGGTGAACTAACCCTTTAATTTTTGAAGAAGCCAGGAATATAGTCCAATTTTAATTCTGTTGCAGCTCTATAATCTGGAAATTTCTTTCTATTGTAACCTTTTATTTATTTATTTTTTTCCCTTTTCTCCACCTACACTTTGGGACACACATCTCTTCACTAGCTCTTGTCATGGCCAGATCCTCCCCCAGCCCGCCATCAGCCCCACAACTGTGTCTTATCTGCCATCTCAGATCTCATCTAATGCCAGCCATAAATGGCAAAAAAAAAAAAATAATGTCTGTCATACACATCTACATACCAACCATTGCACACTGAAAATCATTATACTTAATTGAACAACAAATTAGTCAGTATTAGCCACATGTGACATTTTGGGTAAGTAAAAAGTTACTACAGCAATGTATTGCCTAATAATACTGCCTTGAAATTTCAAACACTGGCCACTTATACTCTACTGCTCAAAAAGAGATTTAGACACATTTTAATGTTTATTTTAGCACAAACCACACAGATTGCATTTCCTCAAAGGTTGATTTTGGATCCTTGTGAAGTCCAACTCTTTTTTTCATGTTTCTTTTTCATGTTTTTTTGAAACCAGAGCTCTTTGTTTTGATGTTGAGCTGCAGACTGACATTTATATAAAGAGAGGGAGAGAGAGAGAGAGAGAGAGAGAGAGAGCAGGGGACAGAAATAGTGTGTTAGACTTGATGCTGGTAGATAAACAACTTTAGTCCTTTTACACTGTGATTAAACAAGACTCTGCAAGATTTCACATTCTCTCAAAGGCTAAATGAAGATGGATGAATGAGCTGCAATTTTATGCCCACAGAATTAGACTTGAGATTCAGGCCCATCTAAAGTCTTTGTCAATTAACCATTTATAAAAGTAAAGGTGTTGTCAGCTGGACAGGTTAAATTTGCTGAGACTGTATTTCCTCCCACTGCACAAAGCACAAACTCCAGTATTTACGGAAATGTAATTCTATAATGATCCACCATTTTGTTGTACCCTATAATGGAGGATGTTGTAGGCTATCTTGTTAGCAAAGCTTTGTAAAACGATCATAATTAGAGATTATGAGAGACATTTCACCATTCATCCCAAGGGGCAAAGCATCACATGCACATGCTTCTGATATCGCCTGAAAAAATGTCTACAGAAATACAAGGGGTCTGTGTCACTGTGAAATGCCACAGAATGAACCTGCATGTGTTCAAATCCCAGATAAATCCAGCATTGTCTATAAAATAACACAGAAATCCAATGACTTACCACAGAACAAGCTGTTTATCTCTCTTAAGGTCATATTCAATACATGCACAGCAAGAATGCTCCATTGTGCAGGCACAGCTAAATGGCTTTTTTGTTGTAAAGATTGCATAGCTGTCAAAAGTACTTGTCATGTTTATAGGTATCCAGAATTTGGGGTCAGTAAGATTTCATTTTATTTTTTTTAACTAAATGTATACAGTTTTTTTATTTAGAATATTCAGTATGGATGCATTAAACTGATGACAGTAGAGTGACAGTAAATGACTTTCTATTCAAAGAAACTGGAAAAAAAAATGTGTCATGGTTTCATAAAAAATGTGTTTTTTGTTGTTGTTGTTGTTGTTGTTTTTAAAACATTTTTGTATTAATATATATATATATTTTTTTTTTTTTCACAAAAGGGCTGACACTGGGCTACAACAGTGACCTTATCCTGATACTGTATATTAGAAATAATCCTTTATTTTAGTAGAACTAGTGCAGAGATTCATTTTATGAGCCCTCCAACAACACAACTTTGAGTCTTAAGGTTACATGGAGGACAGATCCTCTTCACCATTTATGCACTGTATGAGCTTATAGTGGATATCCACAGATTTTCGTCCTTTGGTTAGTGTTCATTATAAAAAGAAGAAGTAGTACTTATCAAAAGTAGTTACGACCACAGACTGCAACAATAAGAGTCTAACCAGAGGGAAACTTCACAGTTAGACATAAGCAAAAACTGGACACAGAGAACTTTTTTTCTTATCTACAATAGCTATTACTTCATAAATAATGTCTATGAATCTGTATTTATCTTCTTTTCATTTGTTTTTCAACGAAGTTTGAGCCTTCAGCATGTGCTGTTTTGAAGATAACAGTGCACAGCTATAGACATAAGCATGGCAGCCCTTTATTCTGAAAATGGTTTTGTTCTTCTTTCATGCCTACATAATGATGATTTGCTTTAATAGGGCACATGAGCAGCTGTCCAATGATCTCCTTTACTTCGTATCTCTGCATGTTCCTGGATAACGTGATCCAGTTCTACTCAACCGCCATGTCCATCAGCCATAGGATCTTTTGATCCCTGTGATGTGTAATTAACACAGAACCAGATGTTGCCATCTTTAATACATGGCATTAATGTACTTAAGAAGGATTTACTAAATTGGGGGTGTCAGCAAGATGCTTCCAGAGACCCAAACTAATTTCTTCACATAGACTGATGAAGCTAAAAATGTCTCCCTCTGTCCATCTGTTGTTGAGGGTCATGGCCTAGTCCTCTCTACCATTGCTAATGCTCTTAGTTTTTGCCCAGCAATGTCTTTTCACTACATTCACAGAGAGTTTAAAGGGCCAGAGGTCCCATAAGCCCACAGCAGGAGGCAAATCAGCCTGAAACCTCATCAATTAGAGATGCATGCGAACGGAAAAACAGCCACAGGAAGATGCGGCGAGAGGGTAGGCGGCGTAGCTGTAAGCATTTCTAACGAATACTGTCAGTCTTATTGATGGAAATTCAAAGAGAGTATCAAGGTTATGATCTGTGGTCAAAATGGTTTCAGAGGATATGGACATTTGCATATTTGCAACTCACTGTCACACAACTTCATCTGAGATTTAGACATCTGCCTTTAGTGGGTGGAAAGTTTATGAAATAGTTCACCCAAAATATACAAAATTCTATGGTAATTTACTTATCCTCATGTGATTCCAAGCCCATATGCTGTTTCTATTTATATTGAACACAGTTTTGAAGAATCTTCATGCAGCCCTTTCCATATGACAGCCATGTCTGTTCAGCTCCTAACAAGACCACAAAAGTATCATAAAAATAGTTCACATGTGTTATATATTACGTGTTATGTTTTATATGTGTCATACTATATAATAGCTTTGTGAAGAACAGACTGAAGTAAACTGGTTTGACTTTACGGTAGGCCTAATATGTCAGCTACAAAATGTTTGAAATAAATTGGAAAGTAAAAACAGTGTACTTACGCATATGGCAGTGTGAACATGCCAGACAAGCTATTTCAAACATTGATCTTGTTTTTTTGTTGTTGTGTTTTTAAACATTATAAAAAAAACAAAGCTTTATTAATCTTTGTATCAAAACGGCTTCATAAAATGATTAATTATTTCAAAGTGTTTGAAACAGCATGTAGGCCTACTTGTCAAACATTTAAATGTAGGGTAGGTAATTTGTTTTATAAACACTTTTTGTTTTACTGGTTGAAACTCTCTTCACGTCCTAATAGCAATCAATAACAGAAGTGGTCTAAATATTCAAAATAAATATTAATATCTTTTGTGGAAGTCTCAGGACCAGAAAATGTTCGTCCTACAGTCTGTCAACATATGTACCTCCATGGTCACCGTGATTTTGCCAAGTAAGACACGTTCCTGGATCAACATATTTTGTTGATCCAAGAACAACATTCCTATCTGAAAATTTAGTCCTATCCTTTTCCCAACCCCTAAACCTAACCCTACCCATAACTTATCCCTAAAATCAGAGGGAAATGATAGTTGAATAACACTGTTGTGGAAGCACCTAACCCAGGTTGTAAGCCTAAACTTGACATAAATGGTAAACTTGTTCCTCAAATCTGATTGGTTGATTGGAATGTTGTTCCTGGATCAACAAAGATGTTGATCCAGGAACATGCTGTACTTGGTGAAATCCCATTCACCATATTTTCATATACCTCAGCGCACCCTGCTCACGCGGACATCACATGTACTGTAATATCCGTAACCCTGTGCAGAGTTGTAAACAAACAGCAGCCGTTTTTCACAGTTCCTCTTGAACCAAAACAACGAGCTTATGCTGCATTCAAGCCATGCCGTAACCGTAATTACGAGATGGCAACCCATGAGCTGTTCAAATCCTCAGATTCGGATTTACACTATAAACGACGATATTAATTTGCAGCAGTCAGATGGTACAACTAGAGCTCCGTAAGGTGTTTACGTTCATTATTACTGTAATGTTATGTGGTTTGAGACATGAGGTAATTTAACGCCGTCTCTTGTGGCGCTTTGTTTACAGAATCTACTGCGTTCATGAGCGCTCTGAAGGGAGGGTGGGATCTCATACTCTCAAAGCTAACTTGCTTTGCTAGTTTGGCTTTTTTATTGCTAGCCTCTCCACAATTGTTTATACCTAATTTCAATAAAACACTGATTCAAGATTTATAGGCATACACTTCGTTGCAGAACCAACTCCCATTTGGTATCAAACCATCAAAATTTTGAAGTGATTCAAAACAGGATGGCATAATTTAGCTTTGATTGCTGAAACGTTACTTGGCCTGTCTGATACAGCTCCAAAACAACAACAACAACAAAAAGGTTCAGAATTGTTTTACAGCTTTACAAAACACTTTAAAAAAATTTTTTAAAAAAATGTACAAAGAGATTGTAAAACTAATCCATATAAATTGAGAAGTTTAGTCCAAATTTTCTGAAGAGATCATGCACAGATTTAGGCTTTTATTCACATATAAACATTGATCAACAAACATAAACAGAAGCTCAACCGAAATGCTTGACACATGAGAACAAACTTTGTTGGTTCTTGCGGAAGCTCAATCGTGCTGCGTAACATGAGGATGAACCTGCAAACATACTTGAGCGTCCGTTTACCACAACTGATGTGTGAGTTGATAAATGTTTGTATGTGAATAAAAGCCTAAATTGAATCTGTTCAGTATAAGGCGATCATGTCTCTTCAGAATATTTGGACTAAACCGCTCAATTCATATGGATTAGTTTTATGATCTCTTTATGAACTTTTTGAAGTGCTAAAGTGGGAGTTGCATAGCTGTCAATGGAGGGACAGAAATCGCTCAGATTTGATAAAAAATTTCTTCAATTGTGCTCCGGAAATGAACAAAATAGTTTCAGGATTTTTTTTCCTTCTTTTTCTTCTTTTGGCTGAAGGTCAAAAACTGCATTTTATGGCATTGTCATTTAGTTTCATGGGACTGGTTAAAAAGAAACCTGGTTTATAGCATAGCTGAATGCCCATGTGCATCAAAGATTACTCCAGTCCAGTTGGTGGTAGTAATGCACCACATGCTGGTTTGCCGACCACAGTTAAACTTCATAAAATATGACAAATATTATGCTGACTTCAAAACTATTAGCGTACTATTAATACTTTTACCATATCTTTTTATGGCTGAAATATTAGGAGTGCAGCAAGCTGGGTGTTCTAGCACCTATCAAGTAAGTGCAAATGAGACAGCTTTCTCCAGGTATTATAGACCTCCTTGTTTTTAAAGCACAGTATGTCATTAACAAACACAATTGACATTTATCCTGATGCCTTTAAGAGAATATGGATTTGGAACAACATGAAAGTGAGTAAATATTGACATAAGTTTCATTTTCTGGTTGAATTATTTAAAAGTTATGGTTTTAAATGATAACCGCTTTAAAATACTATACATTTGACAAAAACACATTGAACCACAAAAGTATTACTCTAAAATAATCTTTTTTTTGGTAACGCTTTAGATTACGGCCCGGAAAGTACTGTGTAATTACAACGAATTTACAGTGTAACTTTCGATAATTATAGTGTACCTATACAGTAAGTATGTGTAAGTATAGGGGAACAATATGTAAAGTCTTGGGAATAAAGGGGTAACAATCAGGAAAACAACAACTTAATTATACTGTAAGTATTTTAGAACTAAGGGGTACTTATACTGTTATGATAGACAACAATCTTACATTTGGGAGCAATTTTGTCGAGAAAGTGCACTGATTAAGTTGTTCCAAGGCAAGTAGAAAGAACTATTGCAATCTTTTTTAATACATGGGGAAATATGCTTTTGTTTCATGTAGTTACAGGGTAA
>RJVU01050883.1:1059654-1082725 GCA_003731715.1 Anabarilius grahami | reverse complement strand
GTAGTTACAGGGTAAATATGACATTACGGGCCGTAAATTAAAGTGGAGCTTGTTACCCTCTTATTTCATGTAGTTACAGGGTAATTAAAAAAATTATACAAAAATAAGAAAAACCCCCACAAACAATCTGATATGACTTGGAAACCTTTATTTGAAAAACAACTTATTTCAAAACAGATTTAAAGTTACAACACTTCTTATTCGTTTCTCTTGCTCGGCTTCCTCCTCCTCTTGTTCCTCTTCTTCTTTTTCTTTCTTTCCACTGATGAATTTTAAGAGGGAATCCCCTTTGCTATTCTGTATTAAAAGAAAATACAGTACACCCGGAAATGTGCTCACCGTTTACTCATCTCTTACCCTCATGCCATATGAGATGTATACGACTTTACTTCTTAAGATGAACACAAAAAGGTTTTTAGGAAAAAATAAATCATCTGGGAACGCTTTATAATGCAAGCTCTGTGTTCCTAAAAGCATCAACAGCACAAACAGTAATAACTAGAGTAATCCATACGACCCCAATGGATAAATCAATGTCTTCTGAAGTGAAACGATACGTATTTGTCAGAAAAATATCAAATATTTGAACATTTTAAACTTTCGACTAACTGTCTCCTGCGCGTGCATGCGAGGGTTGAGAGTTCATGCTTGACGTAACTTGAAGCGTGACGTAAGCATGCCGAGAAACTCACACGAAAAGTCACGAGGATGTCGGATGCCGTCAGTTTTTTTTTAATATATTTTTTTTATTAATGCTCACAACAAAATACACGGAATAACAGATAATGAGAATGAGAAAAACAAACAAGACAGAATAACAGAGACGGCAGTTCTCGCGCGAGTTTCACACGAATCTCCCGCGAGAACGTCATGAAAGCTTCACGTTGCTCGTTACAATGTGCTTCATTGAGCGCAAAGTCGACTCTCATGCAGGCGCTGGTGACAGTTGGTCGGAAGCGAAAAGATGAATAGCCTAAACCATGAGAAAATTTCGGGGTGTAACTGTTACTGTATTTTCTTATAGTACAGAATAGCAATGGGAGTCCTTCTTAAGATTCATCAGCTGAGAAACAAGAGCAGGTGGAAGCCAAGCGAGAAACAACAACAACCAAAAAACTGACAAAACTTGTTACTTACTGTCAGGACTTTAGAATTTGAAATGAAAAGTTGATTTAAAAAAATGAATAATAAGTGTTGTAGACCTATTTGTAATAAAGTTGTTTTTCAGATAAAGGTTTTGGAGTCAGTGATATCAGATTGTTTGCGTTTTTTTAATTACTTACCCTGTAACTACATGAAATAAGAGTGTAACAAGCTCCACTTTAATTTACGGCCCGTAATGTCATATTTACCCTGTAACTACATGAAATAAGAGGGTAACAAGCTCCACTTTAATTTACGGCCCGTAATGTCATATTTACCCTGTAACTACATGAAATAAGAGGGTAACAAGCTCCACTTTAATTTACGGCCCGTAATGTCATATTTACCCTGTAACTACATGAAATAAGAGGGTAACAAGCTCCACTTTAATTTACGGCCCGTAATGTCATATTTACCCTGTAACTACATGAAATAAGAGGGTAACAAGCTCCACTTTAATTTACGGCCCGTAATGTCATATTTACCCTGTAACTACATGAAATAAGAGGGTAACAAGCTCCACTTTAATTTACGGCCCGTAATGTCATATTTACCCTGTAACTACATGAAATAAGAGGGTAACAAGCTCCACTTTAATTTACGGCCCGTAATGTCATATTTACCCTGTAACTACATGAAATAAGAGGGTAACAAGCTCCACTTTAATTTACGGCCCGTAATGTCATATTTACCCTGTAACTACATGAAATAAGAGGGTAACAAGCTCCACTTTAATTTACGGCCCGTAATGTCATATTTACCCTGTAACTACATGAAATAAGAGGGTAACAAGCTCCACTTTAATTTACGGCCCGTAATGTCATATTTACCCTGTAACTACATGAAATAAGAGGGTAACAAGCTCCACTTTAATTTACGGCCCGTAATGTCATATTTACCCTGTAACTACATGAAATAAGAGGGTAACAAGCTCCACTTTAATTTACGGCCCGTAATGTCATATTTACCCTGTAACTACATGAAATAAGAGGGTAACAAGCTCCACTTTAATTTACGGCCCGTAATGTCATATTTACCCTGTAACTACATGAAATAAGAGGGTAACAAGCTCCACTTTAATTTACGGCCCGTAATGTCATATTTACCCTGTAACTACATGAAATAAGAGGGTAACAAGCTCCACTTTAATTTACGGCCCGTAATGTCATATTTACCCTGTAACTACATGAAACAAAAGCATATTTCCCCATGTATTAAAAAAGATTGCAATAGTTCTTTCTACTTGCCTTGGAACAACTTAATCAGTGCACTTTCTCGACAAAATTGCTCCCAAATGTAAGATTGTTGTCTATCATAACAGTATAAGTACCCAGTTCTAAAATACTTACAGTATAATTAAGTTGTTATTTTCCTGATTGTTACCCCTTTATTCCCAAGACTTTACATATTGTTCCCCTATACTTACACATACTTACTGTATAGGTACACTATAATTATCGAAAGTTACACTGTAAATTCGTTGTAATTATGCAGTACTTTCCGGGCCGTAATCTAAAGCGTTACCGTTTTTTTTTTCTTCTCTCCAATACACCAGCTCTCAGAGTTATATAAGCAGAGGGCAATCTTTAATAGAGGTCAGACTGTCTGGTTTATGGCCAGTTTGTGCTAAAGATTGCCATGACATGCCAGGGGCAGTGCTGCAGGCCCAGCACCTTTCCTGTTCTCCTCTGAAACCCTGCTGTGTTCAACCTTTCACAGGTCATCAACTGCTGCTGTTAATTGTTTATTATCCTTGATGTTTTGGAGTAGTAGCTCAGCCCTGATTGATGGCTGTCTCGTGCACAGAGTCATATAAAGATGCAGAAAATGGGAGAGTGGCAGAGAGGTGAAACTATTGAGCAAAGACAGCTTGGCTATAGCAGAGTGAAAAGAAGTAAAAAGTGACATTATTTGGATTTGAAGGCACTGGGTTTGATGTACTTTCTGAAAGCCCTTTTAAAGGTCTGTAAATGTCAAAATAGCAGAGCTGAAGCCAATGTGACCAATTTTTAATGTTAAAATATTCTGTAAACACATCAGTGTTGATATCCAAAGGCACAGATTTTTGCCTGTAGGAGCCCCCCATTTAAGTCTTTTAAAACATCAAACTTTGTATTTTATTCCTTTTTGTGCATTTTGAATTGGGTTATATTCTTTGTTCTGCATTGATAATGAATGGATGGTGACTGAGTTCAGCAAATTAAATGAGTTCAGATGTCAACTTGTGAAAAGAATCATCATTTCGATCTGGGTGACCTTCATTTCTTTGGGCTTTGTTCTTGGGCTCTGGCAAGGGTGACCTTTTATCCTCCTGCCTGTATTCACATACTGTATTATCTTATCTCATGCATACGGACCGATACTGTTATGAAACTATTCTTTTTAGTGAATCAAAACTGCGCAACAGTGTAACCTGATTCTGTATGCTTTTTTATTTTTTTAAATGCGGCGATTATTAGTTCAAAAAGATAATGATATATTAATGATATAGCATGGAGGGTGGTTAGGGGCTTTAAACACAGAGGAACTTTAAATACTGACTTGTGGCTGTCTAAAATTTTTCGTATTAAAATGACTTTTAAGAGTTGCAAGGAAAAGCAGAATTTGATTAATGTAAACTGTTTGCTGAGAACTTCAGACTAGAGATTCTCAACAAAGATTGCATCTAACTTTAGGGCATCAGTCATTCTAAAAGAGGCAGTGTAGTGTGTGTATGTGTGTATGAGTTAGCGCACGGATTTTATTCCCCCTACAATCGGGCACGTACATTTCCAGACATTGATTTATGACAGTCATCAATCTCTTCTCGACACACTTTCATGTTTTGACATGACAGAAATAAGGTGTTATTATTGATGCTATATGCTGGCTGCAGAGGGCAAAACAGCGAGTGTGGTGAATCACGATTTCCTCATCTGGCTTCATAGTCTTTCTGCCCAAGCAGGCACAAGCACTAGTTACCCAAGGGTGAGATACCAATCTTCCCCTTCCTGCAATCAGCAGCCCAAATTCAACCAAGTATCTGGCAACTTTTCTCAATCCAACGGGAAATACTCCAGTCAGTGACAGCAAATCCTGCTGTCAGCATTTTGAATTGTGTTGTGGTAGGCTGTTTTAGCAGGACAAAGCCTAAAAGCAAATTTTATCATGACATGTTTTAAATAATAAAAAAAGAATAAAAATAGACTTCTTTCCTTATATGCATAGCAAACGTATGATGGAGTCATATGCTGCTTTCAAATCATGTCGGAATGATCATAAAGCTATAATTGCCATGGAGAAATGCACCTGCATCACATTTATGCCACCTGAGTGATTTATGTAGGTGTGGTATCTAACAAATAATTTTCCCACAATATGACTTAGCTTGGTCATTCATGTTCATGTAATTTGTAATTATGATATTTCCGACTACACTTGGAAGGCTTATTGAAACCCAGACTTTCTGAGTTGTGTGTGTGTGTGTGTGTGGGGTGAATGAAAAAACTTCACAATTTAATTTGTAAGCACTTTGCTTCCTGTCTTTGACGGGAAGTTAGATAGAGAAAGAAATACACAGCAGAGTCCATGTTTTCCAACCAAAGCTGACTTTCAAACTTGTAAGCAGAAAGTAGGAACTTCTCAGGAGGATATGAAGGGAGCAATACTACACCATCTGTAATAGATGTTGAAGGTGAAGTGTAATTTTTGTAATGTTATCAGAAAGACATGCATATTGTAATTAGAATTTTTAAATGAATAACCATATAAGCTAAACTAAAAGTAAGAAATAAGGTTGTACTGTATCGTGAACCTTGTATCGTGTACCTTATTGCTTTTATAAAACGGTTACCACACAATACAAATATTAAAGCCAAAAATATGTATTAGATATGCATAAAATATGCATTAGATGGTAGCAAAGACTGTCTTTATGAGTGTGTCAGTCATTAGCGAAGACTTTTATATTGAAAAGACTGAATTGTTGTGAACACGGAACAAGACGCAATTGACAAATGCTTTGACTAGCGCTGTCAGTCACGGGAAAACCCCTTAACTGGACAAGATTATACATCGAACATTTAAACAGATTTTTTATTATGAACGTAGGACTGACCTGAAGGAAAATGCTAAATCTGAATGCAGGTAATAAACTCGCTCACTCGATCTCTTTCTCACAGTATTCTCCTACATAATACAATAAGCTTCAATGAACAATATCAATTGAGAACATAGAGTTTACGTAGCTAAGAGTGGTTGCTAAGGGTGTTGTGTAGTGATACACAGAACCGTTGGGTGAAGCGGTCATAGCAGGGCTGGGCGATATATCGCATGCGATTGTCACACGCATTTCGTCAGTAAAGCCGGTTCCCTGATTACCGCGAAATCGGCATCACCTGCTTTCAAATGGAGCGCCATTTAATAGACAGAACCGTAGATCACTGACAAGCCACGCAATATCACCTTCAATATCGCAGATGAATCGCCTTCGATAATGAACGCGATATTGCGTAGCTTGTCAGTGATCTACGGTTCTGTCTATTAAATGCCGCTCCATTTGAAAGCAGGTGATGCCGATTTCGCGGTAATCAGGGAACCGGCTTTACTGACGAAATGCGCGTGACAATCGCATGCGATATATGACCCAGCCCTACCATGTTTTATCATGAATAAAACACAGCTATTGACCAATCAAAATCAAGGACAGAATCTAACCGTTTTATATGGTAAAATAAATCTAAAATAAATATTTTGAATAATCATATTCTATTCAAATGCACTGATTGCCATCTCAGTTGTATTATATCTTTTTTGAAATTGAATTAAACTTAAAAAAAAAAAAATTGGGGAATGTCAATAAAAATTTTAATTCCATTTACATAAATTTGAATTGAGCAGATCTTGCCCTATAATTATGTAACTAAATATAACTGTTTGGTAATTTATTAATTTAATTTACTTAATTTTATTTTTCAAGTGCCAATAGGGATCTCGCCTAGGGTGCCAAAATGGTAAGATATGGCCCAGGTCATGACACCCACCAGTAGTGGATAACGGCTGTTGCTAGCAGGGGTTTCCCGAAAGCATCGTTAGTCAGCCATGGTCGTAAGTCCCATTTAACTCTATTGGTAACTGCGGAACTTGCGCTTTGGGAAATGAAATCCAGGGAAACCTTTTGTTTCTGCCATGCTTTGGGCTCATGTAATGGAGAGTTTGGAGTTTGACTGAACAATGATGGATGAGGAACAGAGTGAAAAGGACAGTGCTCTGGAAACTTTTTTTGCAATTAAAAAACTAATTATTTTTGCAATTCCATTTGGTGCCACTAGTGGCATAGAAATTACACTTCAAAAACTGAACCTTTAGAAATCAGAATACATAAGGTTGTATTTATTTTTGTTATTATTATTTAAAAAATGGACTTAATATTCTTTGCAAGCTGCTCCTTGTGAGTTGTGCTTAGCTAAGTTACAGCATCTCATGAGATTTGTACTCATACCCATTAATGTCCTGGCTCTGCTAAGAACAACAGTGTTCTTGTCAGCAGAGCTCATCCATGCTCTGCGCTGCTCTCTGATTTATGTCAACCAGAAACACTCTTTATGCAAATGGATTATTGAGGAAGTGGTAAGACAGATCAATAAAACACTACACGTGGTCATGGCTTAACAAAGTGCTGTTGGTTCTTGGCCATTTCCGGATAGAGGATGATTTACTGTGGCTTAGGGTCAAATTTCATTTACTTTTCTGCAGGGTAAAATGTTAGAACCATAAAATGGCTGAATTACCAATCATCGTTTCGGCACAGCTTCATTTAATACAGCGCTTTCAAGGCATTGATATTCCTCAAGCATCAGACTATCTGTCTGTCTATCTATCTATCTATCTATCTATCTATCTATCTATCTATCTATCTATCTATCTATCTATCTATCTATCTATCTATCTATCTATCTTATGATGTATAGGCTTTAAGATTTGGTTCTGTGTAAATAGATGCAATGATGCTCAAAATATAACCGAAAGCTATGACATCCTCACAATATTTGCATACTGAATTGTGATTTGTCTTTTCTTTCATTGCATCTGTTTACAGAGAAACCTGCATACATATTGTAGGAGTTTGAGGGACTTTATTTTAATGAAATATATACACCTCTTTAATTATTGTCATGGGTCAGTGATTATCCCTCTGCATATCCCTGCAATGTTGCCAGTATCTGACTGGTGATTAATGAGCACTGCCCCTATCAAATACATGCATCACATCATGATATTAAAATGTTTATGTGGATTCTGAGGTATTTGAAGTGGTAGAAAAGCAACGTTTGCAATGCAAATTACCAAAGAGAAAAAAAGCGTTACGAATAGCAAATAAATGAAAAGAAAAATTAATCTTTAGGGATATGTGATGAGCTCTGTACAACCCTCTGTCAGCTTTGAAATTTCCATAAATGCAGTTCCCTTTCGTGGGAACTATAGACGNTTATAGTCCGCGACGTCGCCCGCCTCTGACGTCACGTTCTCTCATTGGTTGGATACAATAGTGCTTCACGAACACAAAAATGCAGAAGGTTCCCATAACGTCACTGACGTAGCGTCTCGTTCCCTTACTCAGGGAACAAGGGTTACACTCGTAACCCAAGACGTTCTTGACACTAGACCATAGTGACTCTACACAATCGCAATCAGGCTACAGGTTGCTCAGAGGGAAAACATCGCTCCTTTTCTTTTAATTAGTTGCAGCATTTCGCAATTACAGCTTTTCATTGACTTCTTGCAATCATGTCCTCATCTCTGAATCCACCGTCATGATGATGGCTCTTCACAACATCTTACCTCCGCCTAATGACTTTTCACTTATCAGGGAGATGTGTTCAAATCGACAGAAAAAAAAAGCAAATGTCTCTTCGTGCTTCCCAAAAGGGCCTCATAAAATATGTGTGATTTAAATGGGGGAAATATATAAGTTTTTGGGCAGAGCCACAAAGATACTAGCTGGTAAGCACTATTAATAAAAGGAAATGTGATGAAAATCAGAATTGTTCGTATTCAAATCTGCAGTAGTGGCAGGGGAAAATGTTTGCTAAATGAATAAACATACTTAAGAAAATGCCTCCTTAGTATTGTTCCTGGGATCCATTATAGGATTTAAAATTTCATAATGTTGCGATAGGTTTCAAGTCAGACCAATAGTCCCCATATGCGGGTTGGCGTAAAGGTCTGTTCACATCAGGTATCATAACTAAAGATCACTATAATATATATATATATATATTCACTATTTCTACATGCATTGTCTCTCATTATTTTTGAGCCAAATAGCATCAAAAGGCCTGTTATATATTCACTAAACACTTTATTGATGGACAGGCCAGATGCATTGTGGGGGTTCAGTGCTTGTAGGCAACGGATGCTCAAAGAGATCGATCATTCCTTTCAGCGGCGGCCGCCACTACACTGGAGACGTTCTCTTAGCATGCAGCTCTCGCTGTGTCTGAAACAATGCTAATGGCACTAACAGCACGTTTCCATTGTACTGCTCTGAATGCTGTGGACATTTTTTACTCCCTTGCCTCAGAACCGCACTCCCGTCTAACTGTCACACGTCTAACTCATTAAGATGAAGGATTGGGGATTTGCAGGGAGGGAGCGGCAGGAGATGAGCGGCCAATTAATGGAAACAAATTGTGTTCAAAACAAAGCTGCCTTTACTCTCATTGTTTTTTAGGTTTCTGTTGGGGATTAGAGGAGATTTTGTGAGCTTGCTAGTGTGTATCTGTAACCATTCTGAAGAGGCCACTCGCCTCCAAGACTAAAGCTAAAATTAATCGCATGGATGAGGTTAAAATCCAAATTTTAATTTTATTTTTGGCTTTCTGCCATGTCTTATTCAGGATAGTAAATGATGGGAAGAGAGAGAGGAACAGGATCAAGAAATAAGCCAAGAATTGAACTTGAGATGCCCTCATGAGCACCATTGCACAATGTGTCAATGCCAGTGTGTTAAATGCTAGAAAAATCCACATTATTTCCACATGACAACTTCAAACCTTAATTACTAGTGAAAAGGGAAAAGCTGACTCCAGATCAGCAGCTGTAAGCAATTTTATTTGCCCTCTTATTTTCTGAAGTCACAGTTCTTTTAAATTGTAATAATATTTCACAATATTACTGTTTTTACTATATTTTGGTCAAATAAATGCAGCTTTAGTTAGCATAAGAGACTTTCTAAAAAAATCACACCAGCCCCAAATTTATGAAAGATAGTGTACATACATTTTCATACTGAAGAATGAAAAAACTTGTGCTATAAATTGTGCAAGTGTGTATAAAACAATGTACAATACATCCAGTGGTTGTGGGGGTTTTGTTGGATCAATGCGTTATCCCTGTTGCCGTTGGTTGGTGTTTGTTTTCATCGAATGACCATGTGCAATCTGAGTTTGTCTTGTCTTGGAATGTTTGAGCAGTCTGGTATGATTTCTATCAAACCCTGACCTAATCTGATTTCAGCGCAAACTGTTGCCAAGACAATGAGGTATAAGCATCCCTGCCAAATCCATAGAAACCAATGTGCCTGCCTTGAAGCAGGGGAAAAAGGCACGATTCATCTGAATTTTAAAGTCCCCCTGTAGTCAATAATTTTATCCCTTAAAACTTATCTTTTATCACCAAAATTACATATTTAAATGTTTTTTCCTGTGAAAAAAAAAAATTCTTAATGCCTTAAAATAGCTTGAATGTAACTCTACACCCTTGCCTCATTTAATATACACAGATCTATGAATATGCTAATTAGCCCCCCTCCAATCACTCGCATGAGCTCAGACAAGTTCCACTTGGTCAACTTACTGAGGTAAACGCTGCACAATGGTATTGCTTTTTACAACATCGGACACATAACGGTAATTAATATGATTAGCCTTTTGCTTGACTACATTATTAAACAGCTAATAATGTGTTGCTAATGTTACAACACATGTTTTAATGTTAATGTTACACAAACCATGTTCACATTTACAAGTCGGACAGCTGCCTTCTAACAATTAGTATCCTTAGAAATGCTTTGAACAACTCAGAACGTGAGTGGAGAAAGGCATATAGTTCATCATAACATTGTAATATGGATCATACATCCGCCATATTGCTAAATCTACCCGCTTTTTCATATCAACAGAAAAATATATCGGCATAACCGTCTTTTGAGACTCCCTTGCACAACGCGGTCCGTTAATGATATGCTAAAGCCTGCCGGCATGTTGACGTGATTGGTTACAAGGTAATTTGTGATGTCACAGACACCAGCGATTTTAAACTGCAGATTTGAGACTGTCTTTGGTTTACTGCAGTTTTAAAGAGAAAATACTTAGCAATGGTGTTGACTTATGAATTTGCACATTGTTTGTCTTAAAGCATGTTAAAAACACCACATAGACATATGAACAACATTAAAAACTTGAGTTTCACCACAGGGGGTCTTTAATATTTGGTAAATTTCATTATACGCATAGAGGGCTTTTTTACATTTTTTTTTTTTTTTTTTTTGCTGGCACAAAATAATGTTTTTTTCAGGAATGTGTTTTTACATTTTCTAGTTTTTTCTTTTTTTGATATTGATCACTTAACTTTTTTTTTTATTGTTCACTAAACTTTCGTCAGCTGGCCAAAACTCTCCCACACTTGGCCTGGGCCAGCAGGCCATCTTTATTGTTGAGCCCTGGCATACATTATATAAACTCTCTTTCTCTCACAGTGGATGGAGAACTTCAGTTGCAACCTCGTCCTTTTCATTTGCCTTCTGTAGAGAGGAACAGTGACACACAACGATGCAAGTATAAATATGACAGTTATGTGTTCCAACATTCAAAACACAGCAGCCAGCTTTAGAATGATTGAAAGGTTGCTGTTTGTTTGCATCTGTGTGAATCAGCCTTTACAATAGTTAAAATCCCTGTGCCATTTTCGATCATAATGATTTAACTGCTCTCTGACCTGGCTGTTGTATTACCACAAAGGCTTTTCAACCGCTAATGGACAGATCAACCTGATTTCAACCATTTTATTGTAGAAACTCACCTCACCGCTATCTCTCCTGCTCTCGGCACTGTGGGATTCGGTTTTCCAGACACAATGAGAGACCGGTGACATCATACAGAATGGATCACTTATATCTGTGTGAAACAGCTTGGTGCAAAGCATTGTTATGTTGCCTTTTTATAATACTTATTTCTGTCATCTCTGTCTGTGAAGAATGACTATTGAGCAATGGATGGAAGAAACAATAGAGCTGGAGGCTGGGATTGATCTCCCTTAGTTGCAAAAAAAAAAAACAAGCAAACAAGTGAAAGAAACAGTGCAGACTGGGAATTAGTGACCTACTCCAGGATTTGCCCACTGCTCCATAGAAATAAATGTGATATAACTCTACTGAGCCATGTGTTATCTGCAAAATATCTCAAGTTGCCAGTCTTACCAACTACAATTAACACTACAACAATTGACAAATAGGGTGAATTGTTAATAAAAATAATTTGCAGTTGCTTTAAAATATTCCAGTGAGCTTAGAGGTAGTGTTGAAAACTGCTATTAATAATTTAAAGTAGATAAACAACAGTCAAGCTAAAGCAGTTAGTTACGCTATACATACTACATGTAGCTACTATAANGATTTTTGGGTGGGGGGGGGGGGGATATATTTAAAAATGTACTACATAATTAATATTAGTATTAGAATAATATTAGTAGCATCGCTATTTTTAGTTAGTTCATTGCCGACACTGCTAAGTGGGCAAAACTGAATCGTAGAGGTGCTTGTCTGTGGAAAGGCTTGTTTGCGAGGAAGCAGTCATGTGGTGAATGACAAACACCTGATGCCGGCTTCTTATTAGGAGAGGGGTCAGAATTCTCCTACAGGTGGATTTTGTTAAGCTGCAGTATACGTTTCCATAGCTTTGCTGTGCTGTGATTTACAACAGTGGTGACAGAACCCATGACTGCCCATCACATTCAAAGAAGTAACTTAGAATTGGCTGGCTGACATTCAGCTGGCTCCCAGCACATAAAAAATGTATGACATATCTTTTGCCTGAGAGACTAGCTGCTCATCTGTAATTTGGCTTGGGAGCATGAGATGATGGCTTTTGCCCATCTTTGCTATTTTCACCTACAAATACTAAAAACCAAAAAAAAAAAAAAAAAGCAATGAATAAACAGTATTTCATTTTGCCTTACATGTTGCATATAAACGAGATAAGAGAGGTGTGCAAGAAATCAAATCATTCCTTTTACTGTTGCCTGGTTAATATGTCATTAATGTATTTTTTTCCCCAGAGACCTCTTGATCATAGGCCCACAATGGCATGAATGAGATGAATGAGAATGTCTTTTCTCTAACAAACTGTATGTGTACACTAGAACTGTATGTGTGCAATATACAATGTACAGTACAAAGAGTTACTGGTATTTCTCATCTAGTTTGAGCTGCACAGCACTCAACAGAAAGCCCATGGAGGCTATCGAGATAACATTGGAATAAAAGAAAGCCTTATTTAATGAGGGCATCCGCTGTAGTGAGAGAGAAAGAGAAAAAAAAACTTCCTGCTCCTTTTGTTTGTTGTATATGTCGAATTATGTGGATGTATAATCATACTACAGTTCAAAAGTTTGAGGTTGGGGGTATGATTATGTTTTCGAAAGATGTCTCTTCTGCTTGTCACGGTTCCCTTGTCTCCCGGACTCCATTTCCCAAGATCCTCCTGTCTCCACACCTGCACTCACTTCCCTCGTCATCTCCCCATCAGCACTCATCACCTGCACCTGGACTTGATCATTAGCACTCCCTTTATCATGGGTTCGAGTCTCAGGTCCAGCAGGGATTGTCGGTGAGGGGAGTGAATGTCCAGCGCTCTCCCCACTCTCAATACCACGACTGAGGTGAGACCCTTGAGCAAGGCACCGTACCCCCAACTGCTCCCCGGGCACCGCAGCAATGGCTGCCCACTGCTCCGGAGCAATGGCTGCCCACTGCTCCGGGTGTGTGTTCACGGTGTGTGTGTGTGTTCACTGCTGTGTGTGTGCACTTGGATGGGTTAAATGCAGAGCACAAATTCCGAGTATGGGTCACCATACTTGGCCACATGTCACTTCACTTTCACTTTCACTAAAGACCCTTACTTTGTGGATTACCGTGTATTGCCTCATCTCTGCAGCACCACACGTAACAGAAGAACGGACCTAAACTGACTGGTAATCCACAAGTTTAGAATGGGTGTCTTCATTGTCCCCGTGCCCTCAAAAGAATGCCAGTTCAAGCTCACAGTGGAGGACCGACTCTGGACTGCCAGACAGGACGGCCGCCCGCTGGAGAAATACTTGGAGGAATTTGCTGAGCTATCTTTTAAGGTAAGCTGGCCAGATGCTATTTTGAATTCCTGCTTTCTGAGGGGTCTGGACGAGGATACGATTCCCTATTGTGAACCTGAATGCCTCTATTCCTTAGTCGAATCTATTAATCTGGTTCTATTCCTCAATGGTTCCTAGTTTGAAATTGAAGAGGTTCAGAGGCGATCGTATTCACCTCGCCCAGCTCCCTCAGAAACAACGGGCATATACCCGTGGGTGTGGAACTCCTGGGCAGGGTATCTGTGTTGCCAGAGCCTGGCCCTTCATGGCCTGCCAAGGCTCCAGACCCGCCATGGCCTGCCAAGGCTCCTGACCCTCCATGGCCTGCCAAGGCTCCTGACCCTCCATGGCCTGCCAAGGCTCCTGACCCTCCATGGCCTGCCAAGGCTCCAGACCCGCCATGGCCTGCCAAGGCTCCAGACCCGCCATGGCCGCCCGAACTCCTAGATCCGTCCTGGAGACCTCCGTTCCTGTCCACTCCTCTCCCTGCACCTGCGTGAGGTCTCCAGGGCGCCCACCCCCCCCTCCCCTGTTGTTCCATCTACGGTGCGAGGCCGCGCCTACCGGGAGAGGGAGGTACTGTCACGGTTCCCTTGTCTCCCGGACTACATTTCCCAAGATCCTCCTGTCTCCACACCTGCACTCACTTCCCTCGTCATCTCCCCATTAGCACTCATCACCTGCACCTGGACTTGATCATTAGCACTCCCTTTATCATGGACTCACTCCCTTCACTCCCTGTCCGTTCTATTGTTAGCATACTGTGTGTTTGTGTTGTATTTCTGCTCCTACGTTCAGTAAAGACCCTTACTTTGTGGATTACCGTGTATTGCCTCATCTCTGCAGCACCATACGTAACACTGCTCACCAAGGCTGCATTTATTTAATCAAAAATACAGTAAAAACAGTAATATTGTAAAATATTTTTACAGTTTTAAATAATTGTTTTCTATTTGAATATATTTTAAAATGTAATTTATTCCTGTAATGACAAAGCTGAATTTTCTGCAGCCATTACTCCATTACTGCCATTAGTGAACATGGTGTAGTTACTGGCTAACTGGACAGTAATTAATAGCACTTAGTCAAATATGTTAATATTATATTTATGGTAAAAGCTGTTTTTAATACATAAAATGTATTTATTTATTGTAACATTGAAAGTTATTTTGTTATTATAGCAGATGTTTTTGCCATTTTATTTATTTTCAAATCTGATACTTCCAGGGGTCCTCAACTGCCATTGAGATGAACAGGACTGCTATTATATATAAATGGTATTATAAACCACCTTGAGAAAGCTTTGTGGAGGCGGATGTGTGGTGGATTACTCAGCTTTAAGGGCTACACTGAATTTATCTTGAAAGATACAGTTTGAGGATTGAAGCGGGTGCGTTGCAGGTGATTAGTATTGGTGGAGATTAAAGAACTGTTCACTTATTGATTGGGGTATGATTAATCATACTGAATGTACAGTCTGGAATTTGTGTATTTATTGTCTTTTTAGGTGTCACAGAGACGAACTCCGTGGTTCCCTCCTCTGGCCATCGGAGGGAGCCGTCTCCCAAATACTGACACACACACACACTACATTTCCCATAAGCCCGTGCCTTGGACTAATCACCGCTACAGCTGATACTCATTACCCGGACTATAAAAGACTCATTCATAACAGCTCATCGCGAAGTCTTGTTTTGCCTTGGTGAACATTTTTGAGCGTTAGTGATGGCGAAATGAAGCTTTGTGAAGCACCGAGGCTTTCTCCTCAAGTGTATCGTAAAAAGGTTCATTACTTGAAGCTTTTCAACACGGTGCACACTAACGATATCTTGTGGTCAAAAGGTGGAAAAACTGCCTTTGCGTCCCAGTCGACGCAGCTATTTTTGGACTGTTTTATGTAATAAATCAGTTTGTGCTATGAAAAGCGTATAAAACAATGTAAATTATTATTATACATAAAAAAACTATTTTACGTGTCATTTCACTTACACAATTTGAATAAATGAGTCTGAATAAAATTTGGGGGGAGAAATAGGCAAGCTTTGGCATATATTATCAAAATAAATGATTGTTATAGAATGAAGTATGAACTGGGAATAAATACAAACTGAACACATTTAAATATTTATTCGTATTATGGCATATTCTTTTGCTAAAAAGCAAATGACACTTCACATCTGCGCAAGGGTTCACGTTATGTGAATCAGAATACGAAGCAGTCACGTGGCTGTGTGCGAAAACGAAGCTTCGGACGTCACCAATCACATGGTTATGGCAAAACGAATCAAGCTCCAATACAGTGTTTCACTGTGAGATGTTTCGTTTTTTGATACAAGCTTCGAAGCCTCGGTGTCAAACGTCACATCACTACTGAGCGTTATTATACTGTCTGATTACCTGTTGCTGATCCTGTTTGTTACCCGTCCACGACTCTCTGCCGCCTACCTCTGACCCTTGCATTGTATTCTGATCTGTGAGTGATATCTGCCTGCCCTGACTTACTGCCTGTTATCTGACCACTATTCTGCCTGTCCCTGTTATACCTGTCTGCTCCTGTTTGACCCTGTCTGTACGACAACGCTCTTGTTCAATAAAAGCATGCAAATGGATCCCAGCCTGAATGACAATTCGTTACATTAGGGTTTTAACATTTATGATGGACTTTTTTTGTTGAATTATTGCTACGAAAAATAAATGCCTAGGAAACTTGTGTAATTTAAAGCGCCCCTATTATGCCATTTTTAAGGTTCCTAATATTGTTTTGGGATTCTCCTACAACAGGTTTACATGCATGACACTTTTCTTATAATATTGTAGCGTCTGGACCAATCAGACACACGATTATTCATTATATTTCAAGAATAATCCAGAAACTCTCCCTCACAAGTCCTGTTAATTCCATCCCCCACAACTGCAACACAGAGACAGAATAGGTGTCCTGTTCCTATTTTATTGCTGTCAGGAATGTGCAGAGAAGATGGTGACTCTGACTTCATTCTTTCTGAGAAGGACAAATAAACCCTCTTAATCCTATATATTCTATATATAACCACATGAGAAATGTATAAACATGTATCCAATTTTCCCCTCTCGTGATTTTCCTTTTATTGGGTTTATTCTATGTATTAATTCTCTCTTTTGAACTATTTTGGTATTAATGTTTCAAAGTTGCAAATTTATAGTTAACTAAAATCACATGGGTAGCATGTTTGGTATCTACGGACTCCAACTTTCGTTTCCTATTTGGTAATTTATGTTACATGTTACTAACTCTGTGACACATTAGTATTATAAGAATCTAGTGGGTTCTTCTCTCAAACATCCAATCCAATGTCTTATGCTAATATCTTGCTACAGAACAAAGACTCGTAAAAGTTTCCCTTCAAGGGGAAAACTCCTTATTGGCTCAGTCGCCTCAAGAGGGTGTGACATCTTCACCCTTTAAAATCACTGATCACAAGATCAAACTCTCTTCCTTCTTCTTTTTACTGAGAAATGCTGATGTGAAAATGATGCTAAGAAGCTAGAAGCTTCTAGGGAACCCCAAGCTTGTGCCAGGCTTCGGCCTAGACCTTCCATTCACCAAAGATCCTCTGAATCCAACTGGTTCTCTTTCATCTCATTCCTAGGTTCTCTTTTCATAAACTGTATGCATGTATGTGTGTGAATGTTAGAGTAGTTAAGTGTTTAGTCTAGTTAATAAAGTCTTGTTCATGTCACACGTAAAGTCCGTGTTTCATGCGCATAATACTGGAGTCCCTATTCATGCAGATTCTGACTACATGCTTTCTTAGAACTAATAAGCAATTAACACTGAATGTTCATTGGCCAAACAGGTTAATTGATTGTAATATTAATTTTATTACATTAAGTTAATTTTATTAACTGATCCAAATATTTATAATTAATTATAATTAGTTATGATTAATTATCATTTTTTTTGAGTTAATTTGCTAATATACATTTTAATATCACCTAATTTCTCAAAGATTCTTAAACAATTTATTCAAAGCAGTTTGAAGATTCAGGCTGTGTCCGAAATCGAATCAACAAATTTATACCTGTATGATACACTGTACACTCTAAAAAATGCTGGGTTAAAAACAACCCAAGTTGGGTTGAAAATGGACAAACCCAGCGATTGGGTTGTTTTGACCCAGCAGTTGGGTTAAATGTTTGCCCAACCTGCTGGGTAGTTTTATTTAACCCAACAATTGTTTACAAAGTACTATATGTCTGGCTTAAAATGAACCCAAAATAGGTTGGAAATTAAAAATCAGACTCATAATTACCAGAGGCAACAATAATAATCAAAAAGATGAGCATTTATTAATAAGCAATTTAATAAATGTTTATCGTTTAAATATTATTCAAAAAAAAATTTAATAAATGTTTGTTTATTAAACATATTAATAAATGTTAATTTCCAACATATTTTGGGTTCATTTTAAGCAAGAAATACATAAATTTTTAAACAATATTTGGGTTAAATAAAACTACCCAGCAGGTTGGGCAAACATTTAACCCAGCCGCTGGGTTAAAACAACCCAATCGCTGGGTTTGTCCATTTTCAACCCAACTTGGGTTGTTTTTAACCCAGCATTTTTTAGAGTGTAGGGAAGTGGATGGATGATTCAACTGCGTGCGCCATCATTGCCCCCTATACCCTTAAATAGGGCACTATTTGAGGGGACAGCCATTTGTAGTGATGTACGAAACCAGGGCTGCACAATTAATCGCATGAGATTGTCATGCGTGTCTCGTCAGTAAAGCCGGTTCTGTGATTAGCGGTAAATGTCCATCACCTGCTTTCAAATGGAGCGCCACTTAATATACAGAGCCGTAGTTCGCGGACAAGCTACGCAATATTGCGTTCATAATCGCAGATGAATCGCATGCGATTAATCGTGCAGCCCTATACGAAACCATAGTGAACGTTGTTGAGTGCTCATTCAATCCGGGTGTACAACGAGTACCTTTCATGCATAATGTGTAATGTAGCTGTCTGTGAATGTAAACAATCTGCAAAGTTTTGAATCAGAAAGTGCACGATAAATAAAGTTATTGTCTCTCAAAAGAAAGTATAGACTCTGAACAGCCTAAACGAGTCATCAGTAATTCGAATCACACTTCCATACGGCTACAAGTCACTGGGTAACACATTTGCCTAATGCCTGTGAAAGTAAATTTGTTTAAGAATTTGTCAAAGAATCAGTGGTTACAATGTATTTTTTCAATAATACCACAGGGGTACAGTCCCAATATTTGTTATGTTCCAGTCATTTTACAGACGACTGCTTCGCAAATCTCAGGCAGTTCAACGTGGGATTCGTAAAACACTTGCTCTTGAAAGATGGGTCAGTAGCCAGTTTATTTGGACCAGCTTGCTCCTCTGAACAACCTGTAACAATAACGCTGCTATCACATCAAACGTCCTGCTCCAGTTGAGCGATTGAGTTTCTGGTTGATCGAATACTTTAGATGTTTCATCGTCGAACTTGGTAAGGTAAAAATGTTGCAGTCTTTTCTGTCCATACATTGTATACAATTTTTTGAGAATTGATATGCCTCCAAGCTGTAATTCGTATTCGATATTCACTGTACATGGTTGACCAATCACAACAGATTGGACCATCTGACCAATCAGAGCAGAGTAGGCTCACAGAAAGGAGGCGTTTAGAGAGACTGAGTCTGTGTCCGAAATCGCCCCCTATACCCTTAAATAGGTCACTATTTGAGGGGACAGCCATTTTTAGTGGTGTCCGAAACCATAGTGGATGTTACTGAGTGCACTCATTCAATCCCACAATGCATCGCAATAAAGAGCGTACAATGTAGACTACATTCAACAGCTAGAGAATAGGCTTGTTCGAGATGCATCGGCGCTGCGCAGACTGATCAGCATATGACATCAAAGTACCGCGAGAGCGATTCAAAAGCATAAGGAGTTGTATGCTCTCCAATCGCTCTTGCGTTACTTTGATGTCATATGCTGGATATGCGCAGCGCCGATGCATCTCGAACAAGCCCCCATAACCCATTCACTATTCCCTACATTAGTCCACTTATTTAGTCAACTTGAAGGAGTGAATGAGTGAATTCAGACAGAGTGCACTGGATGTGATGCTGTTTTGTCTTTGTGCTTTGCTTGTTGGTTAAATAGCCTAAAATAAAATAAAATAAAAATTCTGACAGTATGGCTGTGATTGCTTTATGTAACGCACCAGCACGAGTATTTCCCGCAAATTAGTATTAGCATTTAGAAGAGTTGCTGCTTCACTATGTCGTGCTTTCATGAAATTATATCTATTGTTCTTCGAATTATAGTACAAGTGAGAGAACAACAAAATGAAGATTTCTGAGAACAATGAATATAGTAGTTTTGAAAGTTTGTTAATGTGTAGCCTACAACACTCACATATAAACGTAAACAAATAAAAAAAGCCTTGTGTCATCCATTGCTGCACACGAATTAGGTAAGCTTTGTGTTTTACATCATCTGCCGCGTGCAAATGTTAACACTGCAAACTCGCCGAAAAAAGCCAACAAACTCGGGTTTGATTTGGGTATGCTATAGCTGTCTGTGTAATAACTACAATAATGTTTAAATATTAAAATTTCTGGCTAGTTTACTTTTTTATAATACACCATACTTTCACCCAAAAGGAATAATTAAAAACAAGTTTAAATGAGTAAATCTTCTATAAATATTTTTTAATATTAATTTTCTTTCCTGACATAGCCTACTCAAATTCTTGTTAAAACACAGTAGATATGCTTATTCTATGCATTTTGAGCACTTTTTGTGTGAAATTTATTTTGTCCATCAAAGGTGTACTTTCACTTTAATTGAGCATTAGCAGCGCAGCAAAAATAGACCCGGCGCCGAAACGATCGCGGCACTGCTGCTTCTGCTCCTGCTCCGCGCTCTCCGTGCGGTGTGAATGCTCTCATCTGTGGGCGCCGAAAAAAATACGCGCTCTGCTGACTCGTGCGGTGTGAAACCACAGTGCAGTGTGGGTATTATCCAGCCGTTGAGTGTGCACGGTTGTACACGTAATATTCGAAAAAGCATAATAGGGGTACTTTAAAATCATTTTTAAAAATAGTTTTCTCTCACTGCAGGCCGATTACTGTTGTGAAACCTTTTTGTCCACATGGTGTGTTTTCTTTCCTCCTGAAAAGATTAGGTTTATTTTCAGTGGATGCCTGTAGCATTAAGATCAAGGCCATAGACTATCCCAGATTTCATAAAATCTCAAACCACAGCCATGGGTTTCTGTTGTGCATGAAATGAATGTTTTCAGGCCAGCCATCTCAATAAAAGCACACAACTATGATTTAAAAATATTTTAGCAGTGTAATAATCATATGTGTTTCTTTTATTTCCACTTTCAACCACAACATTTTTGCTTTTAGTACGCACCTCTAAGCAGCAATGTGTATATCAATTTCCATGCTAATCCAAAAAGGAAACAAGGCCATGGCTAATTATGAAACGAGATGGAACAGTCCTTTATTCCTAAGCCTCTTGAAAGAGGCATCAGAACATCATTTTCCAAAGTGCCTGTTAACTTTTTAATTTCTCCCAGAGGGTAGCCAATCTGCGCAAACCTGGATAAATAATTAAGGACTGGCTAATAGGATTGTCATGCTTGGTTTACCATTATCGTTCACTGGTTTGTTCATGTCCACTGTTTTGGGGGAATTGCACTGTAGGGAATTGGTCTTTGAGCTAACAACCAACGTAACTGAAATAATCTTACTGTTAGTAACAACGCACTAAAACACATCTAAAACATGGACGATGTCTATTACAATGCAGAGCTCAATATAATAGAACCTATATGTGACCCTGGACCACAAAATCAGTCATAAGGGTAAATTTTTTGAAATTGAGATTCATACATCATCTGAAAGCTGATGGTTTGCTAGGACAGGACAATATTTGGCCGAGATACAACTCTATTTGAAAATCTGGAATCTGAGGGTACCAAAAAATCTAAATATTGAGAAAATCGCCTTTAAAGCTGTCCAAATTAAGTCCTTAGCAATGCATATCCACTTACAAAAATAATTTTTTGCTATATTTACGGTAGGAAATGTACAAAATATCTTCATTGAACATGATCTTTACTTAATATCCTGATGGTTTTTGGCATAAAAGAAAAATCGCTAATTTTGACCAATACAATCTATTGTTGGCTATTACTACAAATATACCCAAGCGAATTATGACTAGTTTTGTTGTCCAGGGTCACATATTAATAGAATTTTCACATGTTATTTTTGTTGATATGACTAAATTATATATAAGATTTGATTTACTTTTGCACTATTCTCACTTACTAAAATAACTTATTTTTGTCAACTAATTTGATGATTTAGTAAATTGGTTTTGAATGTAAAAATACATTCTGTGAGTAAATCCAGAATGCAGCAAACTCTCTGTATGTTTTTGTGTGTGTGAACATAAGTGAGTGAGTGAATAAAGGCTGAGCATTGATTTAAACTCCAGCCAGCTCCTGAGGGACTACATATCGAGACGAGAGGATAGAGTGACTCTTAATCATCTCTTCTGCTCTCTCTCCTTCAGCCTCCTTTCTCGCTCCCATTTCACGAGTTTCAAAAGGATGTTCTGACAACTAAATAATGGCTGTTTGTTCTACCCAGCTTAATTATATGCATTTTAGCAAGGACCCCCTGCCAAGCAGCAGAAAGGTAGCGATTTATCTCGTCTCTGGGTGCTTCTCTCTGTGCCTACCAGCACATGGAAATATCGACTCTTATGTGTTTGTGACCTATGGAAGTGAATGCTGCTCAGGCACATCATCATGAAGGAGAAACGTTCCTAGGTTTATATTCAAAAATACTGCATCTATCAACAGGCAATTTAAGTGAAAAAATGTGAGGAAAATGTAGTTATTGACACTAATCCTTAATGCGTGATTCATGTTTACTGCATCTACAAAAGCAAAGGAAAAACTTTACATTTCTTTAAATGCTATATGTGCAAAAGGCTATGTTCAAGTTAAATTTTTGTTATTATAATAGTTGCACAGTGCTCTGTTTGAGTATTGCATCTGCGGAGTAGGCGAATAATAGCGCGAGATCAGATACATGGCAATGGAGAAAAGAAGGAAGAAATGCGGTGTGTGTTATTATTTTTGGCATTCTCAGATGTGATGGGCGGCCGATGTTGTGTGATCGCTTTAGAGATATGTGGAATTCAGTGGCGGCTACTGGTCTGTCAGAGAGGGGAAGCTCATTTTCGGCCTACATCATAAAATTGTCTATTTATTTAAAAGTAAATTCTGCCCTACGTTCCTTTTCAAGAAAATGGTCTGTGACCCTGTCGTACCAACTAGGAGTCTTTTCAAGTAAAAAAATATTAAACTCTGTAAAACTGAAACAAGGAATGTGGTGTATAATTGTGTGAAATTTATGATGAAAATCAAGCAATTTCGCCAAGCAAATATCAAAGAAATAGGTTGCAGCAGTTTTTATTTCGACTGAACTTGAGAAATCCGCGATGGGACTGAGC
>RJVU01050883.1:1040810-1054787 GCA_003731715.1 Anabarilius grahami | reverse complement strand
TTGACATTAAAAAAAATGTATAATAATAATAATATAATATATATATATATATATATACTATTTTATTTAAATAAATCTTTATTTATATGTAGGCTATATATGTATTTTATTGGTTTTATTTTAGAGCTTAAAATTTAAAACGACAGGAATGTTAAAATTATTGATATTAAAATTATCAGAGCTAAAAATATGTACATGTGCTTTTCATTTTAGCATTGTGTCTTGTCATTTAAGCTGCAAATGTGTTTTTCAATTGAGGCTATCACAAAAATGTTAATGGCCAAGCTACTTCCAGCCTTACTTTTGCAAATACTTGATATTCTAAAGAACAAATTACTGCTCACAACTCCTCATGATGTGAAAGAGAAAGAGTTGTTTTCTTTCTTGAGGGCCGGCCATGGCTGTCTAAAAGCCTTTCTATATTAAACATAGTGTGAAGTGGATTTTAATTGGCACCATATGACTGAATTGTGTAGCATTACTTAAGGGAGAGAAAGAAGTCAGCTTGATGGAGGCGACATTCTGACGCACTATAGCTTCACATCCTGACATGCCAGACCTTTCAAATAACATTGTCAGGCACCATAAACATTTCACGGATATAACAGTTTATTCAAATCTCACACAGAGGGATCTTAGCATGTTGCCAAGGGAAGGTTTGCAAGAAATAAACCAACAATTGTTTGAACTAAATGAAATGAATGAGTAAAAACTAGGACAAAAGTGCATGGAACAAATTTAGTTTCTGTATTCAATGTCTCTTTTTCCTAGTGTAATAGTGATCTAAAGCTGTTTAAAATAATATTCATATATAATATTCCGATTAATAATATTGTATGAATTTGGCATTATATTAAAAAAAAAACAACAACATGGTAACACTTTATTTTAGTGTCCTTGTTACACGTTACATGTAGTTACTATAGCAATAAATTGTGCATAATTACATGAAACTAACCCTAAACCACACCCTTATCTTAACCCTAACCCTATAGTAAGTACATGTAGTTAATTCTTATTACTCAGTACTTAAATATATAATTACACTGTAACATGGACACTAAAATAAAGGGTAACATTTTGTTTTAAGGTGTCTTTGTTACACTGTAATTATACATTTAAGTACTGAGTAATATTAAGTAACTGCATGTACTTATAGGGTTAGGTTTAGGGTTTGGTTCGGTTTAGGGTTAGTTGCATGTAATTATGCATAATTCATAATTATTATATAGTAACTGCATGTAACATATGTAATAATGACACTGTAAAATAAAGTGTTACCAAATAAAATGTAACCAAAAGCACTAATGCCAAATCATCAGAAAGTGTCCACCATCAGAAGGGTTTGTATGTTAATACAAACCTTTTTCTCATCAGTGTTACAAGTAAGAACTGTACGTGCTGTATATGTGAATGTATCTACCCTCCCTAGTAGGTAAACTGATAACACTTTAGAATAATGGTTCGTCATTAATAGGTAACTATGCAGGAAGTAATGCTGAGTAGTACCAAAGACTATTGAATAACAGAAGAAACGTAACTCATAATATTTTGAATGGGAATAAGTCCCACCTTCTAAATAAGAGCCAATCGCCGATTGGTAAAGTCATTGCGTCACTGCAGCGGCCATTAGAAGCTCCGGTTCCTATAAAAAACAATCAGGCGTGCACTTCCTATAGAGATGCGCACTTAGGACTGCGCATGCGCATTAGCTTGATCCAGCCTGAAAAATACAGTTTTTTGTCATGATTCCTGCATTTAAAAACAAAATTTATGAGACAGTTGTTTGTCAGATTTCCTTGGTGATTTCAAATATGAAATTTAATCAAAAGCTTGGCAAACAGCTTTGGAGAATCTGATGTTTCCCCATTCAAAGACCTGCACTTGCATGCCCAAGAGGCGTTTCAAAGATGGCTGCCGATTGAAATGACTTAAAGGGACTTTGGTAGTACTACATTAACATCAGTTACTACTATTAGCTACTAGTCCTATTAACTATGGAAACAAGATTAACTAGTAATTACTCAAGTACTCATGTTACCTAATCTCTCTTCAAGAACTGGTAATGATATGGACCAGATCACTAGCAGTTTCTGCAGAGTGATGTAATTATGATGCATGAAAATGTTCTGGTTAAAAAAATAAAATAAATAAATAAATCTTCAAGAACTACTTATTTTTATTTTATTCATGAGCAGGTGCAAGGTAAGATTGAACAGAATTGGTATGATTCTGCTGTGTTATCCTGGCACATCAAGACATTTTATTTTGACTTTGAATACAATGCAAAATCTGCAATAGAAATGTTATTCTAACCCTCATTTGTGTGTGTAGGTGACCCCTCTGTTGACCGTTTATCGAATGTCCTGATAAAAATCTAATCTTTTTTTTTCTTTTTTTTTTAATCTAAGGCTAAGTACAAAGTACAATGTTTAAGTTCTTCTCTAAAAAATTATTTAATAATTTTATGCTGCTTCCTGTTTAGAAGATTATACAGTGTGTAGAATACTATAATGTTTTCCACTGAATAAAGGGGGTGAAATAAGAGGTTTTCTGCTACATTAAGAAACCCCATAATAAAAGAAATAAAACATGGAGTCCAGTTTCCACTTTGCTAATTTGTGTGGTAATATCTCCCACAAATACCCCTCTACAGCTCTATTAATTACTCAATTACAGGCATACAAGTGAGGAAGAGAAAAAGAGATAGGATAGGAAGGGAGAAGATGTCAAGTGTGATTATTGATCATGTCCATTATGAATTGATTGGTCATATCCATCCTCATAAATGATTGAAAACCAGGTCAAAATTAAAGGTGTATTCAGTAACTTATCATTATTAACTCTACCAATTGCATGACCCTCAAGGCGCAATCCTCTCCACGGAAAAATATATATCTTTAAGACACAGAAAAAAGACACAAATACATGTTACTTCATAAGTTAATTGCCCCTATTATGCTTTTTCGGACATTACCTTTCATGTAGTGTGTAATATAACTGTTTGTGAATGTAAAAGTTCTGCAAAGTTTCAAAAATAATAGTGCAAAATAAATGGAGTTAATGTTTCCCAATAGAAAGAACCAATTCTGAACTGCCTGTAACCCCAGCGTTACTTCCTGCTCGAACCTAGGTTTGTAACAAATTTACATCATGCTAGCCTAAGATTTTCATTGGCTGCCTTCAAAGAATGTCTACTTTGACACGCCCTCAAAAACTTTAGTTGTTGGGAGGGTACAATCGGTGAAGATGAACGTACTCCCAAAGTATCTGTATTTGTTTCAATGTCTACCGTTATTCCTGACAAAATCATTTTCTCAATCAGTTAATATATCCATTACCTCCTTCATCTGGAAGAATAAAGTTCCAAGAGTTAAGAAAGGCTTACTTCAGAGGGGACGCGATGTGGGGGGACTAGCCCTCCCCAGTTTTATTCACTACTATTGGGCAGCTAACCTACAGAAAATTTTATTCTGGCTTCATGTGCCAGACACCGACTGGTGTACGCTTGAGGCGCACTCCTGCCACTCGTCATCCCTCCCTGCACTGGTGTATTCCTCCCTGCCCACAAAGTGGTCCAGGTTTACCTCTAATACCATAGTACTGTCCACCCTTAAAATCTGGGCCCAGTTCCGAAACCATTACAAATTCACCTCTCCCTCCCCCCCAGGCCCTATTTGTAAGAATCGTTTATTTCCAGCCTCCTCTCTTGACTTAACATTCATTCAGTGGGACAGGAAGCAGCTTTCCTGTTTTAAAAGCTTGTACTGTAAAGAAGGGTTCGATAGTTTTGATAATGTATGCCAGAAATATGATCTTTCACACAGTAACTTTTTTAGATATCTCCAAATACGCCACTGTGTTAAAGCACTGTTCCCTTCTTTCCCGGTCCTCCCTATTAAGGCAGCATGGGAGGAAATGACCCTCCTCTGTCCGAAAAAAGGTCTGATATCACGGTTATATTCTCAATTAATGTCTCTTGAAAATCATGACCTTTCAAAAATTAAGAACGGTTGGGAAGGCGAGTTGATGGTTGAGTTGTCAGACAGACACTGGGAGGATGCACTACAAAGGATTAACTCATCCTCATCCTGTGCACGCTTGGGGCTCATTCAGTTTAAAGTAGTGCATAGGGCTCATTTCAGTAGGGCCAGGTTAACAGATATATATCCAGGAACGGACGGGAGTTGTAATAGATGCTCCCTTTCTCCAGCTGATTTAACACACACTTTTTGGTTGTGCCCCCGTCTAAATCAATACTGGTCATCTGTTTTTCAAACTTTAGCCGAGGTCATAAAAATTCAAATTAAGCCCTGTCCGCTGATTGCAATATTTGGTATTCCAAATGAGAGCTTAACTCTAACCCAGGACCAATCGGACATCATTGCTTTTACATCACTTCTTGCCCGTCATAGAATCTTATTAGTTTGGACATCCTCTACTCCACCAGCGGTGGCCGAGTGGTTAAGGGATGTCTTATTTTTTCTTAAACTAGAAAAAGTTAAATTCGCGTTGAAAGGATCAGTTCAGAAATTTTACTCAAAATGGCAGCCCTTTGTGACATATTTTGAGAATCCTAAAGTATTGCCTGAAGTATGAGACACCTTTTTTTTTTATTTTTTTTTTTTATTATTATTATTATTTATTTAATTTTTTTTATGTGTTTAATCAAATCAGTGGTCAACTACCTTCATGGGGTAGGAACTGAGTAGCCTGATCGATAATTGTGAAAATGTAAGTTTAAAGCCTTGCTAACCAACTGCTTTCGAAATGTGGATATGCTGGTCTGTGCCTGTTTTTTAGTGTGTAGATCCTTAACTCTTTTGAAGAACTGTGTAACAAACGGGGGAAACTTCCTGTGAAACTTCCTGTGAAATGTTACATCTTTGATCCTCTAATAAAGAGATTTGAAAAAAAAAACAAAAAAAAACTGTAGTTGTAGCTGAGGCCTGGAAGAGTTTGGTTGTGTTGGTGATATGCAGAGAAAGCAGAAAGCAAATCCACTTTGCAAATTGATACAGTAAAACCGACACCATTGTTACTGTTCATACCACTGTATATAGTGCTGAGGAGGCTCGAGAGTTGAAATTCAGATATGATAATGGGTGTTTCGTTTCCGATACAGGCCTCAGCATCAGACCATTGGCAACAGACTGGGCCATCTGACCAATCATAGCAGGGGAAGCTCTCAGAAAGGAGGGGTTTAGCGAGACCAAATTCTTGATCGAACCTTTTTAGACACTGTGAGAAAAGAGGTGATGCTGCAATATACATTATGAGAAAATGAAAGTTTTTTTTTTACCTTGGATGCCCCCCCCACACACACACGCACACACGCACACACACACACACACACACACACAAACATGAACACAGCATTTGCACTGCTGCTGAAAACAAAATAACTTCCAATTTCCTGTGATGGTTTAGAGACTAAACACAGTGCCATATTTGTCAGAAGAAAAGGGCTTTTGATTTTGGTCTTCTCCCCCGAAGACACAAAAGAAGAAGAGGCAAAACAATAAAGACTTTATCACAAGTGCTTTGTTGCTGTCGTGACTTCAAAGAGAGCTGAATTCATGTGCCTTTCAGTCCAACCTTCAGACCTGTTCTGAGTTCTTCTTGTTACATGAGAACAGACAGAGAGATTAAAACAGATTGAACAAAATGTAACAAGTCACCATGACAACACTTGGGTAAAGTGCACATTTGAAATTGTAAAGGGAAAGCATAAGCTGCCAGTAGAAAATCATAATATCTTTATTGGTAGCAGTGCACTCATGCATTAGTCCAGGCAGGCTGATTCAACTGTGTTTATTGTTTATTTGATACTGTATGTATGAGGGCAAGCTTTAAAAGGTTGGAATGGCTATTCTTTTGTATACAGCTGTAAACAAGGCAAAACAAGGAACTAAATGCCCTATGGAATTTATATCTAAATGAATTTGAAACAGCATTGAATGGTGAATTCACTAGTTTCAGCTCAAAAACCTGCAACATAGCCAGGTGCTAAATGTATTGCAATAGCGCTGTAATTTGAGTTATGGGTAGCACTTTATTTTACAATCCTGTTCCGCATGTACATACTATGTATAGTAATTACAATAACTGGGTAACAACTAGGTAATAACTAGTTAACAACTAGGTAACAACTGAACCTACACTAAACCTTACCTTAAACCAAGTTACCTTATACCAAATTATGTCATTGTCATTTTCAGCACAAATGCCTATTTTCCATTGACAATATGGCTAATTTTGCCTTATTCACAATGTTCTGCGCTATTAACTTAATGCGGGACACATTGCATATCACTGCCACCAACTGACCCACAAAATATAAAATAAGAAATAGGATTCATTAAAAGAATCATAAAATTGTTCCATGCGACTTGAGTGCTATATTAATATAAAGTATAAATAAATATTAAGTCATCCATTTTAGATTAGTGAATGAATCATTTATTTGATTTGGATAATTTGAATGAATCAATTGATCCAGTTCACAAATTAACATGAAAGCTTCAATGACCAGTGTATCAGTTTAATTTAATATAATTTAAAAAATCATTTGGTTTGGAACAACATGAGGGTGAGTAAATAGCAGATGTTGCATTCTTCATTGAACTATTGCATTGAAAACTGGTGAATTTGAAGTTTGGAATTTTAATTATCCATGAATTATGCAGACCGAAAGAATGATTTATAGGTTGTGTGTCCACCAATGTGTTTTTAGCCAGCTGAAAATGGCACTCTTCTTCTGCAGGCTCTTAAAAAAAGCGTTTTATCATGCAGTCTGGTATATTCTGAGACCAGCAATATTAATTTCTCTTCCGATGTTGTGCTTGTTCTTGTCGTCTGTTGTCATTGTACAAGCAGGAGGATGTGACGGTTGGTCGGTATAGTATTTGTCCCGCCCCTCCTCTCCTGTGATTGGATGGATTGGTAAAAAGTGACAGTGATGAGTGCTGCAGTTTACCGATCATTTTTCAAATCTCAGCGACCAGGAAAAACCCCCAAGCACGCAATAGACACTTAGTACATCATCACGCTGCTGCCGTTTTTAATCATGTGGTGCTCCCCTTGAAAACAATTTTTTTTTAAATATGCATGCCTGAAGAAAAAAATGTTGGTGGACACACTGCCTTTATTTTGGTCTGTCAAATTTAAAATGAAAATTAAGCACCAGCTACTAAAAGCCAAACGATAGTGTGTTCTAGTATTATAATTAGGCACAGCACTGTGCTCTGTGGTATGCATGTTGTCAGTATGCTGTCAGCTCTTGACAGCTGGTAGAGTAAATCTCAAGAGAAAATGCATGGAGCTGGGTAACAGATAGTGCTCAAGTTGATCCATAGACAAACCCTAGCTAAACTCTAGTGTAATAAGATGTGTGAAGCCTGAGGCAGAAGGGACTGATCTCGGCTTCCTCCTGATCCAGCCTCCCCTGAGCTCATCAGCAGTAAACTGTGACAGAGTTGTCAAGGCTGGAGGTCATTCTAAGACAGGGTGAGTGTGGAGGACAGTCTTCTGCATAAAACCTTGCTGCTTTCCCTGCTATTGGGTCAGTGACGTGACATTCATTACTTTGTCCATATCTATTATAAAGCATTAAATAATTATGTAATAATTACTACTAATAATAACAATATTACATTTGTATATGTTTGAGGGGCTTCAAATAAAAAATGTTAGATGTAAAAATCAGTAAGTCTCATTAAAAGGCAAGCAGTAGTTTAACATTATTGTTTTACATTCTTGCAGAAAGAAAGAAAGAAAGAAAAATGTTGACCTTTATATGAAAAGGCACTTTGGTTAAGGTCAAATTGAGTAACTCAAAGAAAATTCACTGAATGTTTCTTTTGTGTGTGTGTGGTTCAAGTATACTTATGGGGACAAAATGTCCCCACAAATTCAGTTCAATTCAAATTTATTTGTATAGCGCTTTTCACAATACATATCGTTTCAAAGCTGCTTTACAGAAAATACATGTCAACATTATAATTTAGAGTAATCTGTTATCAGAAGATGGCAATATCCGAAATCCTTGTCCTTGTGGGAACATCTTTTGGTCCACATGAGGAAAACAGCTTATAAATCATACAGAATTAATTATTATAATTTTTTTGAAAATCTAAAAATGCAGAAAGCTTTCAAATATAAATGAAACCAACATGAATAGATGGCATTTCTAAGAACTTCTTTTTAAAAGTATTTTTCTTTGTATGATCCTGTACATGATTATGCAGCAGTGAACATTCTGAATGATGCAAACAAACTTGTGGGGATTACATAACCAGATTACTTTTTTTCAAGTAACTATAGTAACGCATTGCTTTCAAATAAATGTGTGGGGGTAATGCATTACAAGTAATGTGAGTTCCTTAATCAGATTACTTTTTTCAAACTAGTAAAGTAACGCATTACTTTTGAATTTACAACAAAATATCTGAGTTACTTTTTCAAATAAGTAATGCAAGTTACTTTGTTCTCCCATTTATTGACTGACACCTTTCCTGTCCCTATGTTGAGAGAATTGGGAGTACGTGCAGAGGTGTTGTGTGCGCTGTGTAAACATAATGTTTACTGTAGTTCTAGACTAAATTTGAGCATGCATTTACTCATCTCACCTGCACAAAACAGATTCAGTATCCCTCATAATGAATAAAAACAGTGAAACAGAACTCAGAATATTATGCATACCTGCAATAATTATTGTGTTATATAACACAAATATACTTTATGTATTTAATCTCACTTTACTAATGTCTTTGCTGCTGATCATTGATGATGGAATAAACATCACATTTGTGTTTCATTTTTTTGTTTTTATCATTAAAGAGTGTTGAACTTTCTTCTCCTGCATCCTATTCTTCTGCAATCCAGAATGGCAGCACAGCTGAAAGGTTTGTTTGAGCTGCGCCCTCCACTGTACAGGTGTGAATTTGCATGGGTGCCTTTACATTTACCCAAAATATAACATTTTGGCTAAAAAACAAACAACCAATTCCAGCTCAAGTGAGAAAAAGTAATGCAAAAGTAATGTAACACATTACTTATCATAAAAGTAACTAACAAAATAAGTTACCTTTTTAGGAAGTAACAAAATATTGTAATGCATTACTTTCTAAAAGTAACTTTCCACAACACTGACCATAGATTTTAAATATAAAAAAGCATTATTTCATAATCTTCAAATACATACAAATATGTAAATGGTTTCAGATTGTTTGATTATGCCATTTGCAATGCTTTATGGGAGTTATAGTTCCCTGCTTTATTTGGTGCAGTTTTTATTTCCATGGTAATACTTCTCCTGGTGGATTCAAATAGATTCTGTCTTCAGGATTATGATTAATTTTGTTCCTCACCAGGAATCTAGCTAATACTTTTTCTTTTCTTTTTTCAATTAATTACAGTTGAAAAACTAAAAGGTTCCTTTCACTTTTGGAACTGTACCGTTGAACTCTGTTATATTTACTGTATCTAGCTCATTTATTGTTTAAGAATAACAAAAGGGTTTAAGTGTTTTTAGGTCAATGTATGCAGTGCATTCTTATATCATCAAGCCAGAAAGCAAAGAATTTGTTAACAGGGTTACTCCATAAACAGAATTTGTATGCTATGGCTTTAAAACAAGATGTTTTGGTGATTAAAACAGTGATTTGTTCAGTAGAGAAATAGTGGTATCAGGGGAGGGCTGTTGTTTATTTTTGTAGTTGTAGAGGATAAGCAATATCCTTATTCCCTCTTATACACATGTATAAAATTCTGTCTAAAAAATTTGTAATGAACAAAAGACTGAATATGTGCAATTCATCATCTTCTCCCTTATGTCTCTGCCAATAATAGGTAGCAAAAAGTCAAAAAAATAAAATGTGAAGATATTCTATAATTAGAAATAAATCTGACAAGCTGCAAATTCTGTCTGCTGCCTCCAGGTCCCCTGTTACCACCTTCAGTTTGCAGAATTACAATGTGACCTCAAGGCCTCCGCCAGCCCTTAAGCTGCCACACAAAATGTGTTGGTAAAAAGTGAGATCTGAATCTGAGGTGACCTGTCCACCATTAAGAGCTTAGTTAAAGGCCTCTAAAACATTTTATGATGCATTTTTATTAATCCCAGAGAGAAAGTGAGATTAGGAATCTGAATTGACCATCTTGCTGCTGAATAAAGAATCTCAAAACCCGAATGAAGGTTTATAAACAGAGCAAGGCAATTAAATTACCATTGCCTTTTGAACACTGATTAATTCAATGAGGTAATAATGTTGATTACCTCGTCTAAGTTTCCCAAAATTGATCCTGTCTGGAATTGTATATCTGTATAATTGTACTTTAAAGAGTACTTCCTGATGAATGAGAGCAAACACTGCAAGATATTGTACATGAAGCAAATTAACTCCATGATATATACTAAACAACCTAAACATATAATAATGGTCAGTTGCGGTCAGGTATTTTCCTATTCAAACACACGAATGTTCGCTACTTAATATTGATTGGATAAGCACGCCATCCAGCAGTCAGATATTTCTTAAAGTTTTACATAGTTACTGTACTTATTTGGTATGTAGCCCTTATTTTGTCTTTGCATTGATAACTAGCTTTTCTGTACATTATCTCTGTTTGTGTATACATATCCAAGTAAAACAAAATAAACTGGTTCAGTGAGTATTAAAAATGCTTTAATTAATAGTTTCATCATCTTGATATGTCAAATATCCACAGATACAAAAGTGAGGGCCTCGTAGCTTTGAAAAGGCCACTTTGAAAGCTATTTAAAGTCCTGCATGCAGTAATTTGTCAAGAGTTTCAGAGTTGCCCACAGGAGATTTCCTCTGTGCAATTATCGGATACAATTATCAAAATTTAGTTTGAAGCAAACAGCTGCATGTCACTGATATAATACAAACAGATCTGCCTGTGAAAAGACTTATCTGAAACTGAAGAGAAGAAGCTGTTCTCTAACAATTTAATGAAAATTGTGTAATTTTAACAGTGAGAAATGGCTTGTTGATCGACAAAAGTGATGAGCAGGTAAAAAGCAGGAAACTTTAAATAGTACTCAAGACCTTTAATTCACAGAGAGGGGAATTGTCAGCCTTTCATTCAATCACAAGTCTACATTCCATTTCACATCACTTATTTCACTTTATCTTTTCAGGACCATTGACATTACTCTTGCTGAAAAGACTGGCTCATCACCAGAATGTTTTTTTTTTCCTGGTCTTCATAAAAGGTTGGTGTTTTGCTGATGTTCCCATTTTGCTTTTTCTGTGAGCATTCCTATTTATCTCGGTGGACATCAACAGGCACATGACAGGCCAGCGCTAACCAGCATACACCAGTCTGAACCACTGAACTTGTATTCTGGCCTAACTTGGTCTTTTCAGCTGCCATGAGATGTATAAATGCCTGTATTCTCAGTACAAAGTGTATGACTAGGCCAGATGGCCATCATAGTGGTGGCCACAGTCCTGCATCTGCTTTATTGCAAAGCCTCTGCAGTGTCACGTGCAGTTTGATGCACTGCAAATGTCTTTGGGGAACGCCAATGTATTCCGTCACACTGACTACGGCCCACCCAGCACTTTCACAGATAGGATGGTTGTTTATAATGAGGTCTGCTTTTCTACGAATTCCCATTTTCATGCCAGTGCTATAGCTGAGCCTTAAAACACCCAGTCTTTGATCTTAGGCTCCATTATTCTCCATGCTTGATTTCAAGGAAACTCTCAGCTAACCCGGAAAAGAGAGGCTGCACTGAAAGAAAAATGTCAAGACAAACCTGATTGAAAGGCTTGTTGCATTTTCCACCAATATTTGTTTAAAATAACCTCCTGTATTGCCTTCAGTTAATTGCTGGTAATTTCCTCAGTGTATAATATTACACTGTCGGCGCATCACAAAATTAGTCGCAACACAATTAGCGCTGGCAAGGAAGCTAATCATTTTTTATTGGTTCCAGTTTCAATGTCTCATTATTGTTCAGGTTAAAATAGAAACAATGTGAACTGGCAGGCTCAGCTCCCCTGATGCTCTAAATGGCCAGTGTTTTCCTAATAACACTGTTAGGGGTACCATTAAAAGTTTGTTATGCCTGGCCTTTCTAGGTAAGATAGTTATTCAATCATATTTACACCTTTGAGCAGATGCGTGATCCTGAATGATAGATAAAACTGCGACTTCTGATGTATAAATCTAGAAAATGGTTCATAAAAATGCAAATGAATATTCGCAAACAAATAAGTGAATATTTTAACATGCAGTGACTGCGTTTCTGAACTAATTAGGAGTAAAAGTATTTGTAAGGCACTGAAAAACAAAGTTTGGAAAACAGTATATATTGCAAGCAACATCTAATGCATCACCATTTAAAATGGTAAAATCAAATAACTGCCAGCACCTCTAACCTTCATAATTCTCTCTGGAGCCCGTTTCCCAGATTCATTATAGCAGTACATCTAACTATGATATTTTTATTCTACGCTTAATTCCCAAGTGGCTCACACTAACAGCAGAGAGTAAGATGATTTGTAGTTCCCACATATGACACATGCATCATTTTAGAATGCTGACATACTCACCCTATTCAATCATCTTGTCTATTTATGTCTATCAGGATTGTACACCATTCAGAATTGAACAGAATTCCTTTTAAACTATTGAATTTAGGTATCAGACAGTATACAGATTTCAAATTTTAATTACAAGGACGTAGAATTATTAATTGAAATTCAAATAACCTTTTTAAATGGAAAGAATGTTGGCTCGGCGATCCTGATCAACTGAACGAGCGACAGAACAGTCCTGTTATTCTAGTTCAACCTCTTGTGGCGTATTGCCAAATCAATTCATATTCCGACTCAAAATTGAATTTTACACAAAACTGATGACTGGAAACCATTACTTTATAGTTCTTGTCAGGGTTTTTCAGCAGATGATCATGCATAAAATACTAGAAGGCTAATGAATGACTTCATGATCTGCATTTGGCACAGATTGTTCCATAAAGCACCACCACCTTACTTTTCACATTAGAAGTCAGACAACTAGGGGACTTGTCTCTCTCATAGTAAGAAATGCCACAATCAGGAAAAGACCAGGGATCCCTGGACATGCAAACAACAGTGCTTGTCAACAAATAAAGCAGATGCCACCAGCACAAAGGAATTAAAATCTAAAAGCAAAACTTTTGCCACCAGATGCTTGCTGTCAGTTCTGAGGGTGCTGCAATTAAACCAGAGTTTAATTGCAGAAACAGAAACGAAAGACAACTCATGTATGCATGTTATGCGCAGCGTGGACTGACGGGGATGGAAATGGAGTGGATATGTTTGCATGTATGACGACCAGCGTGCGTATGGCGTGCCTCAGCAGGGAACGGAGGATGAGGTAAGTTGGGCTGCCCAACAGGGACAGGTCACTGTCACATGGAGTAAAACACATGCATTGCTAGANAGAAGTTAAAAAAAAAAAAAAAAAAGCCTGGATTCAATCAGAGGATGCCACAGAGAACAAAACGGCAAGCATTTCCCATTAGCCGATTGTAACTTAATAGCCATTTTCAATGCTTAATTTGGAAGGAACTGACAGAATTATCCACTGATTGTGAATTGGTGCTCGGTGTTGGGTGCAAAATTATCAAGGTCCTCATGAAATGCTGGAGGAGTCAGAGACAAAGCCTGGTAATTTGAGTGTTTGAAGTGTTACACCTTGAAAGAAAAAAAAAGAAAAAAAAAAAGTCACCATTTCCACTTTACCCTTAAACCCACAATATGGCAAATGTAAATTGCTATATTTAGAGCATTTACCGCTTTCCTCCAAACCATGTTGCACAGTGGAGTCACATTTGCCACTTGTTTATAGTATAGAGACAATCCATGAAATTGTAGCAAAGCGACTCTCAAAGCTCTGGACCCCTCTAGACAAAGTACAGCTTATGGGAGAACATCTTTTGGAAAGCCTGATTAG
>RJVU01050883.1:998047-1018216 GCA_003731715.1 Anabarilius grahami | reverse complement strand
AATATCTAGTGATTTGGCAATTTGATACACGCTCCAAACCACTGATTCGAAACAATAATTTGTAAAACTTCGAAGCTTCATGAAGTGTTTTGAAATCGCCCATCACTAGATATTGTTGAATAAAGTCGTTAAATTGTTTTTTTGGCGCACAAAAAGTATTCTCGTCGCTTCATAGCATTAATGTTGAATCACTGTATTCACATGAACTGTTTTAAATAGGTCTTTTGCTTTCTGGGCATCTGAAAGTGTTAATTATTTTGCTGACAATGCAGGCCTCACTGAGCCATCGGATTTTATCAAAAATATCTTAATTTGTGTTCTGAAGATTAAAAAAGGTCTTACGGGTGTGGAACGACATGAGGGTGAGTAATTAATGATAGAATTTTCATTTTTGGGTGAACTAACCCTTTCATTTGAGTCATTTTTCGTCAGAATTGTAATCCAATTCAACTACTCAAAATATAAATCATTACATTAAAGCAATTTTTTTTTATTTTTGATGTACTGGTATTCATTTGTAAATAAATAAATAAATGAAAAGTCTGTCCCTTTAAATTATGAATACAGTGTAGTTTGAGAAACTAGTTTCAAAGTAAACTTCTGCTATAGGCTATTTACTGTGATGCTGGCTATAAAAATGTAATGGCCTTTAAAATATATTCAGATCCAGTTAGTTAATTTTCAGTTGGAAAGTGATGACAGTCAAATCCAAATAAAAATAGTTGCATAGGCAGCATGTTTATAATATAGGAAACAGTTTTGGCATAATGCAAAAGAATAAAGCAGAACAGAAAGCGAGTGTACTTAAAGTTCAGCCCTTTGCTCAAGGATAGAGGCCGGCAGAGCAGGAGAGTATCAGCTGACTTACATATGAGCAGAGGACATAAAACAGTGCTAGTTTGAAAAAAAAAAAGCTCTCTGTTCCTCTGCTCTCTGTTGTTTCACTGTCTCTGTGACTTATAAAGGTGGGCTTTGAATTCCCTGTACAGTCCTGGGTATTAAAGCGAGACGGGCTGTCAGAGAGGTTTCTGCTACCACCCACTGAACAGCAGAAGAACTGCAGCGTCAGGACACACTGATGTAAGCGTTCGCCTCTCATCACATATTCAGAAAGCACAACCAGGTCCTCAGCACTTTCTCTAGTGTATATCTAAACAAGTATCATCCTCCTAGAAGTTTTAAAGCTTGCTGATATACTCTTATTTTCAGGTGACCTGAGACTGACACAACCTCTAGTAGTTTTAAAGGAAACAACACTTTAAATCCTCACAAGGTATTTCAGGTTGAATATAGTTTGAAGTTTAATAAAGTTTGAAGTTGGTGAGATTTTTTACATGTGTATGAAAGTCTGTTATGCTCATCAAGGCTGCATTTATATGATCAAAAATACAGTATTTCAATTTAAAATACCTCTTTTTTTTATTTGAATATATTTCATTTATTCCTGTGATGGCAAAGCTGAATTTTAAGCAGCCATTACTCCTTTAATCAGTGTCACATGTTCCTTCAGAAATCATTCTATGCTGATATGGTGCTCAAGAAACATTTCTTATTATCCATGTTGAATACAGTTGTGATGCATAATATCTTTTTGTGGAAATGGTGATACATTTATTTTTTTGATGAACTGAAAGTTCAAAAGAACATAATTGATTAACTGCTTGAATCATAAGTTAGTACTTTTCACAATCATTCAGCTGTCCTTTTGTATTATTAGTAAAAAGCTATTCAAAACTAACTGCACACAATTTGGTCCGCTTATACAGAACAGTTCCAGTTATTCCCTCGAAGCAGACATTTTTGAGAGAACATTATAATGTCAGATATGATTGTGAGAAGAGGCTAACCTTTTCAAACATTTTACTGCTTTCTGATCTGGCAAAAATAGTCCCACCATCTCTTGTCTTTTAGAAACATTTGCAATACTAAATTTTTTCTGCAATGTATTTCACCCAATATCAAAATCATCAATAAGCTTATTCCTGTAATATCACTGAGAGTGTGTTGGCAGTCGAATGTAATTGGTTTTTTATGACACTTGGAATGTATAACATAGATGAGGTTAAAGGTTAAGTCACTTCAAGTGATTGTATCAGACGAGAGATTTACATAAATTAGCATGATGATTGCCATTGCCATTTGTATGCTAAATATGAGAGTAGCATTCATGTGCTATAGCTACATCTATCGTTTCGTCTCCTGAGAATAATTCAGTAATCATGATTATCCATGAGAGTTTCACTGAATTGATCATGACAACGTCAGAAACTGTGCTTAGATTTGCCAAGGTACTAAAGCCAGTAAGCAAGGGATTTCTCATATTCTTTGAAGATCAATTTATCCATCAAATTTTGAAGTCCTATACTCTTATGCTGCGTTCAATTTACCTCAGAACTCTGAGTCGGGAATAACGCCACAATAAAATTGACCGCATTCCAGTACAGAGGTCGGAAAACTAAGATGGACAAACCTTTGTTATGCTTACTCTTTCGGAATCACACACATATCAACATATGTTCACAGATGGAGGTTGGATAGTACTGTGTGCACCACTGAGTTTATTGAGACTGTTACTAACTGTGAAGATCCAAATGCAGCTTTATTGGGACAATTCAGAATCGTAATCGCAAAAAAACCCCAAAACAAAACAAAACAACCCCCAAAATGAATAGTAGGTTTCCATAAACAGATTAATTTGAAGATTTCGAAAAACAAATATCACATGCAACAAGTTGCCACCATTATAACTGCCCTGGCAAAAACATTATTTACCATAATTATGATTAATAATGAATGAATGAATGAATTATTCAATAATGAATGAATGAGATATTTATATAGCAATTTCTTATGTACTACTGTACACCCAAAGCACTTTACACTCATGTCAGGGGTCTCTCCTCAACCACCACCTCAACCTAAAACCATCCAAACACATAGGACTTCCATTTGAAAAGAGCAAACGCTTGTCTGATAATATAGCAAATGTCAAATGTCTTGTCAAGGGAACACTGGTGATAGCTTGTGAATTTGAATGTACAGTCTTTTGGTTACCAGCCTGGATCTTTAACCAATGGGCTGACCAAAGCATCAGTTTTTTTTTTTTTTTAATGGTCAATGTCTGATGGCTGTCTGCTGTTCTTTTCTTATCATACCATGGCCCCAAGGCCAAGGGTTATAAATCCCCTAATAGTGTTCTAAGCAACCAGGCTGACATGCCTCATCTCTGTTTACTTATGCATGCTAATTTAAGATTCTAACTCAACACTAATGTACTCTTTTCCATTAGCTTAAGATCACAGCACACACATTCAAGTGATAAGCTTCTCCATATTCATTCTAATATTTACTTCAGTAGAATCAACCATATGATGGACATAAGGGCTTTTAATTAAATTTAATTTAATTAAATAAAATCTGTAGTAAAGAGAGTCTTTACTAAGAGTTTTTCAAAGTGAAAAGTGTAACAGCTAGTCCGAGTCTCCTTACTGGCACTAACCAATACTCATAATCCTCATTATCAGTAGTGTCCTTCCTTAGATAAAATTCAATAAAATATCCTAATATGTCTTGTATTCTCCCAGAATTCCTTTTTCTACAAAGCTTGTCACAGTCTTCTGCTTTGTACCAAAAACATTTGAGAATTACACCATATCCAGACCTGTCTGAAGCCTAAGTCCAGTACCAGAGCTTGGCCTGTCAGAACGCCCACTCCACCTCTTTTGGGTCTCACAGATTGGAGGTGCAGAGCATTTTGAGTACAGAGAAAACCCTCTCTGGGAAGCAGTCCACATCTGAAAAGCTTTCATCTACACTTTGAAGTCAGGCCTAGTGGTCAAAGCTTCAACACCACCTTTTTTTCTTATTGTTGTTCTGTGAGTGTTCAAGCGTAGCGTCTTTCATTGGTCTCAGATAGACATCAAGGCAAATCTTGATGCTGGTCAGCAGCAGATACTCTAATATGGTTCGTGCAGCAGTTTTGTCCCTCAGTATCAAAAGTATTTGGTGCATATTTACAGTGCTGGGTATCAACTGATTACATGTAATCTGAATTACGTGATGAGAATCCAAAAATTAAGTACTTGTAATTAGATTGTATTACATTTTAAAATATGTTCCTATCTTTAAAAGGCTACTGCTTATATACGTTCAGAAGCTCTTCCAGGTTTGTTGAGCCGATCACTAAAAACTGAGACCCACACAGAATTTGATCACTTTACAGAAATCATTTCACTTTTAAGGAGTGTTTTCTCAACATTGCAACAGTGCATATCTAATCAGCTCCTGACGAACACATTAATAATTATTTGAATTATCACTCAGTGAGCCATTAAACCATGTATTATTGTCTCTGGAAGGCTTTTGTCTTTCAAACACATTAAAATGTACAAATTCACGTGCAATGTATAGGGATTCCCTAACTATTTTGTCAGCTGCATCTCTTTATCTAGCTATAAAAAAAATAATAATCATATTTTTAACTCCTGCCTATATCATCACAAAATAGGTGTCAGTTGAAACCTTAGAGTCTGAACTTTACAATGAATGTAGCCAATTTGATTAACTCCTAAGTACTGCTGAGTTATTTGCTGAAAAACAATTTTTTTAAAAATCATAATTTACGAAAAAAATTTGTACTATATGTACCTCAATGTGTCAAAAGCATCATACAGCTCAGATAATCATGTGTTATATGTTATTTGAAAGGTCTCATGGAGTAGAATACAACGAGTATAATTGTTTGGGCTTTGACTAAACTTTTTGTCGAATTTTGGAATGTTAAGCTGCATAAGACCCATATGTAAATAATAAACCGATGCAGTATATGTCATGTTTTGGTTCGTAACTTCAAGAAACATGCTCTGATTGGAACATTATTTACAGCAGATTCTCACGATTACCACGAAATTTGATCCAGATACAGCTCGCATATAGAGGAACATCAAAAAAGAATTGTCCTCCTACCTTATTTCCTCTGAGATATTGCATATCATATGAAATATATGTAAAATTTCCCTTGAGCAAACTTTTATTTTTTGTCTTTATCAGCAGATTCTCAACATGAGAATGTCCAAATTTAATCAATTTTTTTATTTAAAAATGTAAGTTTTCTTTCAAGCGATATCAACCTTTTGACTCTTCTTGCTAGAGATTTGAAGTTAAAAAAATAAATAAATAAATGCCTACCTTTGTTCCAAATTCTGTAACTTTTGATTTCTTGATTTTATGCGATCACCACAAAATTTGATCCAAATACAGCTCACATATAGAGGAATATCACCAAAAAGAATGAACCCGCTACCTTATTTCCTTCATGAGATATTCCATTTTAAATTAGAAAGATATGTAAATTCCAGTTTCTCAGCATGAGAATGTCCAAATTTAAAAAAAATACCAATCTTCTGACTCTCCTTGCTATAGTTTTGGAGTCACGAGTCTTTACTTTTTTGTGTGTCACTCAGAAAAAAAACCAAAAAAAAAAACAACTGAAAATACCCTCAGGGCTTAAGGGGCTAATTTTATGTCATTTGGAATCAGTAACTGCTACAATTTGTAAGTAATCTACCCAGTACTGCATGTTTATATCACAGCATGGTTGAATCCTCAATTCTGATCATTCCACCCTCCCCCCAAGATTACTTTTAATATCTATGGAAAGCATGTGCATTATGACTTTGCATGGGTGTACATTAATTTTAAATAATTAAATGGTCAATCATCAATTATTCCTTACAAGAAAAATGCAGAGGCCCTGCAATGTAAACTAAAGTTAATAACAAGCAGCTTTAATCCACAACACAATCAAATTGTCCCAAACCACAACAGAATTACCCCATAATATGATTTACCCACAATACAATTGAGTTTAACAGTGGAAATTATTTAAAAGAGGTCAGCTTTTTCTTGTATAGCAAATACCACTGTTTATAAGTTTCTGAGCAATACACATTCAGAAGGATTTATATGACAAAAACATAATATAGTCTGTATTACCTTAAATTAAAAATATCCTTAATATGATTTGATTAATTAATTCAGGCTGAAATAGAATTTTTTTTTTTGAGAGTGATATGCATTATTAATTTAATTTTAGTCATTCGCATTTTACATAGCACTTTGATTGTTGAGAGCTGCATTAGATGCCTACAGAAAAGAGCTGAGCCATGTAAGTGCACACAGACTTCTTCATTTAGCTATACACACACAAATGTATGCAAAGATGCATAGAAGAACCACTCTGTAATCAAAAACCGTAATCGTTTCTAAAACACACATACACTTAAGTTGAAAGAACACTAAACAGGGTACAGCTGCTATTCAAACAGTGAGATTAACCTTGCTGTTATCATTTTATTTATATGAGGAGAGGACTACCAGCCACCTATAAACAGTTCAAAACACAACAACCTCACTGTCAGCAAAAGTGTCTGCCGTGAATACAGGCCAAAGACCAATCCACATCCTCATTCAAATTTACTGAAAGTGATTTTTAAAGTGATATATGCCTTCTTGTGTGCACAGGCTGCAAATAAATTGTCATAATTTATAAATAAAAGGCAATTTTCCTACCCTGATTTTAGCCCTCTGGTTTGAACGCTGTGTTTTAAGGGGCATGTCTGCTGTGAGACTTCAGTGTAAACGCCCACTGCTGTGATTGGCTGACATCTTTCCATTTGAAATAGCCAAGTGTAATACTTTTAGTGCGTTTTTATTATTACAGCTCTCAAGGTTAACTAATCGTGAAAAGTGTTGCATTACATTTAGATCTATAGCATTTAGATCGTGGCATGAAAGGTTGCAGAGATGAACACTGTGTAGCCGATCACAGACATGTTGTTGAGCGCATGAAAGCAGTGATCTCGTCATTGAAACTCAATTTCTGTACACTAACAAATGCTTTCATCTTCACTAACAGTGGAAACGTGATATAACTAAAAGATTTGTTGAATAAAACAGGAGTTTTGTGCGTCAGTCACTGATAAACTCGTGCTGTTTGATTGACAGCTCCAACGATTGCAAAGGGAGCATTCGTTGATCGCTTTCTTTATATAATTTATCACCGTTAAATAACAGATTATTTTCATCCAACTAAGAGAAACAACGTAAGTTGACGTTTAGTCACGGGTTTGATTTACTGACACACAGACAAAGAACATCTGACTGTACATGAATCATTAATATCAGATCAGGCATTAGAATTAACACAGTTACTTACATGTTGCATTACTGTCGAGTCCACTGCACAATATTTTGTAATCCTCAATGGATTATTGCTTGGTAGCTCGATCTGGTTTAGCACCACATAGGCCTATGTTACTTAGGCTACCTGTTCTATTGCATGTCATTTGTGAATCGGTGGGCGGGGCTAAACAGGCCACATGAAGTAGGCGTTGATCTTCTTCTGCTGAGGCGGTGCTTGCTGCCCTTTGGCGTCATAGATCCCCACTTTGTAAATCCTGTCGTTTGCTGGGTCTAGTGTCAATAAAAGCTTTTATTGGACTAACAAGGAGGTTTTCAGCTCTAAAAGTTACAGGATATTCTTAAAGTATGATGACCTCTAACATGTCAAAAGCTCAAGGAAAATTTTATTTCTCAGTTCATCACCCCTTTTAAAAAATCATAAAATAAAAGACACATTTACTTAAAGGGATAGTTCACCCAAAAATGAAAATTTGATGTTTATCTGCTTAACCCCAGGGCATCCAAGATGTAGGTGACTTTGTTTCTTCAGTTGAACACAAATGATGATTTTTAACTCCAACCATTGCCGTCTGTCAGTCTTATAATGCGAGTCAATGGTAATACAATTTATAAGAGTCAATAAACATGCACAGACAAATACAAATTAAACCCTGCGGCTCATGCCGACACATTGATGTCCTAAGACACGAAACGATCGGTTTGTGCGAGAAAACAAACAGTATTTATATAATTTTTTACCTCTAATACGCTACTATGTCCAACTGCGTTTTCTCGCACAAACCGATCGTTTCATGTCTTAGGACATCAATGTGTCGTCATGAGCCGCAGGGTTGGAGTTAAAAATCATAATTTGTGTTCTACTGAAGAAACAAAGTCACCTACATCTTGGATGCCCTGGGGGTAAGCATGCAGATAAACATCAAATTTTCATTTTTGGGTGAACTATCCCTTTAAGATGCTAAATTAACTAAGATATTAAAGGATTAGTTCACTTTCAAATGAAAATTACCCCAAGCTTTACTCACCCTCAAGCCATCCATATTTTTTGTCTTGTTTTCCAGTTTGAATATCTAAACATGCTTAAAATAAGGCACATTTACTTGAGATATTAACTCAGTTTTTTTTTTTTTTTGAAAAATTGATCAAAATAAAGTGAGTTTATGCTTAAAAAAAGAAAAAATAGCTGTCAATGAGGTTAGAAAAACAAACTTAATTTGAAGGGAAAATTAGCCCAAGCTTTACTCACCCTCAAGCCTTCCTAGGTGTATATGACTTTCTTCTTTCTGATGAACACAATCGGAGATATATTAATAAATATCCTGATGCATCCAAGCTTTATAATGGCAGTGAACAGGGTTCACGAGTATGAGTTGAAGAAACTGCTTCCTTCCATCCATCCATCCATCCATCCATCCATCCATCAATAACATACTTCACACAGCTCTGGGGGGTTAATAAAGGCCTTCAGAAGCGAAGCATTTGTGTAAAAAGTTATGAAGTAAAATATCTAGCTTCCACCAGACCGCCTTCCGTATTCAACTTATAAAGAAAATATTGAATAGGGAATAGGGAAGGTGTAGGACATAGTGTAAGCGTTTTGAACTGCGAGAGTTTTACACTTTCTTCGCAAGTTGAATACGAAAAGGCGGTCTGGAGAAAGCTAGATATTTTACTTCATAATTTGTTGATTTATTTTTTCTTCGGAAGGCCTTTATTAAGCCCCCAGAGTCATGTGAAGTACGTTTATGATGGATGGATGGATGGATGGAAGCACTTTCTTCAGCTCATACTCGTGAACCCTGTTCACTGCCATTATAAAGCTTGGATGCATCTAGATATATATAAATATTTCTCTGATTGTGTTCATCAGAAAGAAGAAAATCATATACACCTAGGAAGGCTTTAGGGTAAGTAAAGCTTGGGGTAATTTTCCCTTCAAATTAAGTTTATTTTTCTTACCTCATTGACAGCTATTTTTTCTTGTTTTAAGCATAAACTCACTTCTTTTTGATTAATGTTTCAGAAAACAAAACTGAGTTAATATCTCAAGGAGTTTTGCTTCTCAAGTAAATGTGCCTTGTTTTAAATGTGTTTAGATATGGATATGGATTTGGAAAACAAGATACAAATATCAAGTAAGAAAATAATTTTTTGCAGTCCAAGAATGAGTCAAATCAGTCTCTTCCTGAGTTGTATACTCCACCGAGATCCTATAGTTTTGGCTTGTCATTCAGCTATATTATTGCAAATTACTTCTCGCTGCCTGAATCCTTGATGCAAAATGCTGTGAAGGATTTCTGATGCCATTACACAGCAAGAAGTTAATAAGCATTTCAACTCCCTGTAGATAACTATGAGCTGCTTTTGTGTTACCAATGAAAATCAGGTGAATATTCAAATGTTGTGTTCCTGTAAACGGCGAAATATCATCAGCAAGGTGTCTGTGAATCAACATTGCATTGATATATTCTTGGATGTTTTACAGAAACAGATGGGATGATAAGAGACAGATGCTGAATGCAGGATATGGCACAATTTTCTTTATCTTGCAGATTAGTTAAGCTAGCAACAACATGTGTTTTGCAAAAGTCTCTCAATTCTGCAGCTAATCAGTAATGGTCAGTATTCACGAAGAGTTATTCTCACTGATAAGCATGGAAACCATTCAGAACAGGTCAGGCCAACAATGACGACAAGACGTAATAGCAACTCCCTCCCTGTATTAGTGGCAGTTTTAGCACAGTGTAAGCCACCTCTCACTAATATGTTGCACTTTGTGAATAAAAAGGTGTGATAGCCTATAATAAAAAGCAGTTTTTAATGTGGCATGCTCTTATACCTCAGTTAAGATACTGAATTAAAATCTAAATATATTGTCAATAAAACAAAGCTAACCCTCTCAAACAGAGATCACATGATGTTTTTTGTGATAACTGAATTCATGTTGATTGGGACTCACTTTCCCAGTCATCTCATTGGCAGATGTCCCAATCAACCTGAATTCACCCTACATTTGAATTTCACCCCACAATAAGTAAAACCTCAGTGTACTTTTTGTACCTATTCTTTTTTTTCTTTTTTTTCATTCATACCGAATAAAATCCGCCTTTGGTCGTTATTTCATATATATCTCAAAATTGTACTTATTCCAATCAGAGGAACCATTTCGACCAAATGATCATTGTAACAGTACACAAACATGACGGTTTGGTACGTACCTCGGTGTTGAAGTCACGGTTTGGTACGGGTTCGGTACAGCAGGGGGTCAAAACTAAACATAAAATTGCTTCTTTTTTCTTCTTTTTTTAAATTAAATCGTGGTTCATTGAACAAATTGTGTCTCTCTCTTTAAATAAATTCAATTATTATTAACATTTTCTCAAGGATAAAAAAATCTATCTCAGCTAATGCTGTAAACTATATACAAGGGAGCCTTTTCTTGCATATTACTGTAATATTAATGGTTACAATTAACAACAGAGTCCAAACTATTAAATTCAGTTGTTATTTATTTTTAGATATAATAATCAACACTCAAATAAAAAAATGTAAAAAAAACATGTAAATTGCACAAAAGGCAGGTTTTGCATTAACTTCTAAATCTACAGTAATTAGGCTATAAAATGATTACTCCAATTCATTTTTGAAATATAATCATTTACACAGTTACTGTCATAAATAGTTTTCATGACAAATGTAGGTAACACTTTAGTATAGGGAACACATATAAACTATTAACTATTAATTTTCCCTCAATAAACTCCTAACTTACTGCTTATTAATAGTTAGTAAGGTAGTTGTTAAGCTTAGGTATTGGGTAGGATTAAGAATGTAGAATAAGGTCATGCAGAATAAGGCATTAATGTGTGCTTAATAAGTACTAATAAATAGCCAATATTCTAGTAATATGCATGCTAATAAGCAACTAGTTAAAAGACCCTAAAATAAAGTGTTACCAATATAGTGCATATATTTAGTGAAAAGCTCCCCTCTAGAGTTCATTTCTCTAGTGAACTAACATGCTGTGCAAACAGAGTTGCATTACCGCAAGCACCCCCTTCTGGATTGGAGTGTGGATCGACTGTGACTGACTGTTCGTCGTCTAAAGCCGAGTTCAGACTGCACGATTTTAGCCCCGATTTTGGCTCGCCGACAGGTTTTGAGAAATCACCGACAAATGCCCGAAATCACAGGCAAATTGGTGCTCGTTCACGCGAGTGACAATCACGCAGTGTGAATGAGCAAAGACGTGATCTGAGAGAATCGCCGACGAGTCGCTGACGCCCTTGAGATATTTGGCATGCTAAATATCTGGACCTGTCGGCGATTCAAAATCCTGATTTGTGAAAAGTGTTCTGACTGAAAACTACATCGGCGATGACCGACAGCCAATGAGAGAGCAAGATACAGAGCAGCGGGGAGTTCGGGGAGGAGTTATAGACCACAATATCAGTGTCTCCCCAACCATTTCCTCCTCCATATTGTTCTTTTCTTTTTCTTGTTTTCGCTGCAAATCAGTGCACAGGCAATTCGTATTGCAAGCTTCTTGTGGGCTTCCATTTTTAATAATAATCCCAGTCTTACGTGAGAACTCCACTCTTGCACGAGTGATATCGCATTGTTTCCTTGTCACATCTCGCGTGTGTTTGGTTGTGAAACGTAGTTTGCGTGCCAGACAGAGTTGTCGCGATTCTTCCTACTGTAAAGTCATGCAGTGTGAAACCTTCTGTCGCCGATCCATTGTGCAGTGTGAACACAGCAGCGACAGAATGCTGGCCAAGATGGTCATGCAGTGTGAAAAGAACAGTGACCCGACTACTTTGAAAATCGTGCAGTCTGAACTCGGCTTAACTGCATGAACCAAACTGTGACGTCTGTACCGTACGGTTCAGGATGAATACATGTACAGTTACACACCTATTATAACCAATTACATTCAAATTGTTTAATGCAATAAATACATAAATAATATAAAAATCTAATTAAAACTAATCATGGCATGTTTCCATTAAATGAACATAAGGAAGATATTTAATCATTCATTTATATGCACCAATATATATATATATATAAAAAGGCTATTTACTTTATTTTGTACTAAAAAAAAATAGGGAAAATGTCACACAGGGACTTAATTTTCTAATGTATACACTAGTGTTGCAAAGAAAACAATATATTACTTAAATGCACTGACAAGTTTAATCATCCATTGAAACAAACGTTAACACGGGCGTGGTTTGTGAGAGAGTATGGTAAACTTTTCACATACTGTACGTAGGAACAGAAACAGAAAAATCAAAGAGGTCTAATATTCATACTAATGTTTATAAATAACGAGACATACTTTTATTTTATTTTATCTATGCTCCGTGGAATACCTCATGCGGCGGATCTAGGACATCTCTTGGAAAGTCAGGTAAAATGATCTGCGTGCACGCGCATGTCCCCAGCCAGTTAACACGATCCTTAGGTTGGTCCATAACACCTGTCTGACTTGTGTGGTGGTCTGAGAGGTAACCTACAATGCCTATGTGAGGTCACGGTCGCTCATAGTTTACTCTTTCAATGTATGCTCTGTGGTGTTTTTGTTGTAGCCTGTGTAAGATCTTATGTCATTTTTTTTATAACCTTGGTGTGCTGTACCCGTAAAACTTTAAGTTATGACCGAGTCTCCAGGAAGAGCTGGTCCTGTCTACTAGCCACAAGAGAATTCTATTTCCAATAAACGCTGGGTAAATTTAATTGCTTCTTTGGTTTATTATATTTATTTACACGCATTTAAAATCGACTGACCCAGTCAAACCCAACTAGAAACGTCACTGGAAGCCAACTGAATGTAATTTTAATCGAAACACACAGTCAAGGGTATTAAACATAGTTGTGGCAAACAAAAAGTTACATATTGCCTGTTATTTTGTTCTGTTTTTGTTTAGTTTCATACAAAAACAGCAGCTGTTTCGCTTCTCAGGGCAACACACAAGTAATGGTGTTTTGTTCAATTCAATGACTCACTCATAAATAGCCACTAGATTGATTCATGAAAGAACATCTGCGTCCGAAATCACATACTCACATTCACTTGAGTAGGTACTTATTTTTAATATGTATAATAATATAGTGGAGATCTGCTGGTGTTTAATGTTCTGTTGGGATTTAAAGGGTTTCTGTTGTCTGAGTTTTGTGGGTCACCATTGTGTTGAAGAGTAGAGCCTGTGCTTCAGTCCAGGAGAAGATCAAGAAACAATGATGTTATGCAGCATGTTGCTTTATTTAAAAGCAGTAACCGTGTAGTTGCTGATGCCGTCATTATATTTTTGTTAAGTTCTTCAGCACATGCATGTGTGCTGTTGTTAACTAGCAATTATTTGATTGAGTTAAACTGATGAACTCATTTAAGTTAATTTTAGGACGCATTCTTTTTTTTTAGTGGACTCACATGAAATAAATACACAGTATAAATATTAAATGGCAATTGACCAGTTTAATCGGTTTCCTCAAATGAAATGAGTTAATTCAGTGCATGGTACAATTACAGTAATCAACTGTAAATTCACAGCTGCTCTTGTTTTGCTTATTTACATTTGTGCTGTATTTTTACTGTGTAATTATAGTTGATGGTTTACTGTACTCTGGTAAATTTACTGGCTTACTGGCAACCAAAATTGGCAGTAAGTTACTGTAAATTGTACAGAATGTTTTTACAGTGTACTTCACAACCACTAAAAAAGTTCATTCTAAATAAGTATGAATCGAAATAAGTATGGACATAATACATTCACCATGTTGCCCTTATCACGAGACCTACCAGCGTCAGTTGCGTCAAAGCCACTTGAAGGCAAGCCTGCAACCTTAGCCGAAAAAAGCTTAACGCCTGCTAACACTAGACTTTGCAAAATTTCTTTGGTCAACGGTCGTGATATGATGTCATGCTCTGCAGCATCTTTTTTATAAACATGAATTCAAAATATAACAAATAGTAATACATTCAAAATTTAATAATATACAATCTACACAACTTATCGGCTTTCTACTGGTCACACGTCCTCACATGATGCGAATTCACAGGTCAGAATTGACCTAGGCTGCGTTTCCACTCCAATTTTAGACACGCACTCGCAAACTTCCCTAAGCATTTCCCCTCGGGGGAATCCCTGCCGCCATTTTGAAGTGCGTTCCACAGTTTATATGGACAGACCCTCGCTCCCTCGATTTCAGGAAGCTCCATATACCACAATGCAACACGATTGTGACATCACATATCGTGTTTAATATACCCCACTCTATGATATGTTATGATATGATAATTATTTTTTTGAATATTTAAATCAACCCAAACACACCTATATACACACCTATAATGCTGCATTAAACAATTTCGTAGGGGAAAAAATTTAATAACAAATTAACTCCGTAGCGGATTCCAAGTGATTAAGAGCTTAGGACGTTCCAATTCAGCCCATTGCAAAGGTTCCACCAGTAGTGGGCACTCATGCAACGTAAGCAATGACGTACATCCGAGTCAACGAGACTGAGGGAAGTTAGTGAGGGAATAAAAAAAAACGAACTGGAACGCAGCCCATGTCTCAGCCTCAGACGTCACGCCCACGGATCGTTGGCTGAACGTCCGATGCATATGGCACACTTAACTGGAAACACTTCAGGATTTTCAAAGTCATCATCTGGTTGGTTAAATTCTACAGGATGTCCAGGAGACGTGTGTGTCGCTTTCTTTAACGATCTGCCTAGAAACAAATGCCGTGACGCAAAACCCCCTCATGGAAGAAGAAAGCCGGCGTGTTTACAGCTGTGACAACGAGCGTTTTCCAGGATCAACTAAACGCTGGATTTTCAAAAGTATGTAAAATTTGTGGCTCCAACTTGCACAACGTTCTTAAATGAATCATTTATTAGATACATGCCGGTCTGTTCTTGTAGGGACATCGACTTTACATTTTCACGCCCCTAAACATGACGTGGAACAAAACGAACTATGACTGGTTGAGTTACATGTCAGTCAAACGTCCCCTTGGGTGGTCCTTGGCCAATGAAAGCTGCGATAGAGTCCAGACCTTCTGCCGTCAATCTGAAGGTCTGGCTATGCGAGACTACAATTGACCAAACTTGAACTTTGGAATGCAGCGAAATGCAAAAATTTTCACATGAGCTTTCGTGTGACCGCCCCTTAATGCAGGGAAGGAGACAAGAGGCCTTTTTTTAATGGATGTCAATGGAAGAGAGGCTTCACTATGCTGAATAAACTGTATTTCTGAGGACAAAGCTCATCATTTAATGAATTGACAGCCATCGGCTAATCTTCAACATGTTTGCTCGTAAACAATAATAAGACCATCTCTGGTTGCATCGCATCACCGTCATTCACAAATCCTCTCCCGTGGCCTCATGGGATAGTAAAGTGTCCACTGTATGCACACTTCAGAATCTCACCGGAAAAAACAGGTAATCTGCGTACTTTCTGCCTACTCTTTTGAGTACTGTGACCGGACATACTAGTAGTAGGGAAGTATGCAATTTCAGATGCAGACAAATTTTTAAATGCATTTTGAGTGAATTTGTGTTTTTGAAGGAATTGGTGGAATAAATGAATTTTGACTCAGAAAAACAGCCATTTGATTTTTTCCTGAAAGAATCAGCATTTTTGAACGAAACCTTTGAATGATTGATTCAATGTCTTATTTTTAAGCTTGTCGCCACCTATTGGCATAACCATGTAAACAGCAGAAAGAGTCACTTAAAAATACCCACAACTATTATTGTTAAATAAATAAGATTTATAATATTTAGAAGTACAAACCTTAACCTAAATCTAAACTATAAAATGGTTATTGGAAGAACATAGTTTAAAAGGCTTCATTAATATTTTCTAACAAAACAAATTAATAATTAAATTGCTTTAGCTCCTATAAAAAGGACATTTTTTATTAATTTTGAAATATTTGATCTCTCATGAGCAGACTTTGTACTATGCGTTCTTCCTCATACACATTAGATCTTGAGATACAATTAAATCTCAACTGAAGACTATCTTTACCCTCTTGCTTACAGCCATCCTTAAACTCAGTAAAATCATTGGTGTTGTGTTGTGTATACATGTTTTTAATGTGTCTATATTGTAATTTTTGGTAACGTACAGCACTTTGGTCAACATATGTTGAAATAAACTGCGATTGATTCATTGCAGTGGTATCGGCGAAACTAGTATTGGCGGTGGTTTGTAATCTTGACGCAGACAAATACACTTGGCACTCAGACTCAATGTCCGTGCCCAACGGCCTCCTCTCCTCGCAACCTCTCATTAACACAGGTCAGGTGTGGTGTGTCTGTGATCGGTGGTCCTGCATCCACCAATCCTTTTTAACCGTTCTTCTCCGAGTCCCAGGTCTCCGGCTCCCTAGCCAGTGACATTTCTGGATTTCTGAGCAGCTGTTGCTAATAACCGAGGTCACAAACCTCTCTGAGAAAGCCCAGATCCTGACATTTCCTCCGCTGAATGTAATATCCAATCATACTGTCTCCAATAACACACAGGTCACCACCTACATTATTAAACAGGCTCTTAGCTTTTGTTACAAGCTCTCTGCTCCGAGAATCTGATTTTCAATAAAGATTTGTTTGCTGAAAGAAGTGGCACAGAGGGGGAGCTGGGAAATAAGATGACTGAGATAGTTAATGGGAGGAGAAAGTTTAATGTCATTTTTTTAAATAAACTTTAAATCTATAACTATAAAAAGTAATTATCAGAGTAAATTGGCAAGAAATCATATAATGATGTTAATATGAAATTAGCATAAATATAATGTAAATATTGCTTTTTTCTTTTTTTTACTTCAGTACGCATCCAACCCAAATGTCTGCACTATTAAGAACTCAATACCCAAATAAACGGTTAAACGGCTAATCTATGACATCTTCCATTTAGATGTCAAACAGTCAAGCACACACATACATAGACATTGAAGAAATTGGAATCGTGTTGCGTTCAGAAAGGTTAACTAGTTCTCTGCCCCCATCAATATTCAGCAGCTGGGCCGGCCCCTTAGATTACACTCATCTGTCACTCAGTGACCTGCGAAGAACAACCAAGAGTGCTGCTCTTTATACTAATCACACACATACAGAATGTAGAACTACTGTCAATATGTCCGCAATCCACATAATTGGCATTATTATAAGTGGTTCTTCTCAGAACTCACCTTGATTAATGACCACTTTTCTGACCTCAGACCTTGTTTCAAACCGCATACTGAAGCAGTGTGTACTCATTTTTAACAGGTTGCAGCATTCACACTTACCATGTAAGCAGCACAGTTCTGCATAGCAGAAATGTAGCTGCAAGAAACAGTCTGGGGGGTATTCCAGAAGGCAAGTTATGCGACTTTCCTGGGTAAGATTACTCAGAGTAAGCGGTTAACCTCAACTTTCGTTTCCAAAACCTGAGGTAACTTTCAGGGTATGTAAGTAGCCATAGCAATTTACTCCAGAGCTTATGTTCCAGGGTTAGTTTACTTTTCTTTTCTTTTCTTTTTTTGCATTGGGACGTTTTCTATATAATGTATTTCCATAATAATAATACATATTTGATACATCTCACCTTACAAGAAATGTGGAAGCAAAATGGCTAAACATAAATATATATAAATATACAGTCATATTATCTTTGCAAGCACAGTGTTGTTTAGTTCAATCAATCTTTCTTTTATAATTTATAATTTGCTATAATTTGCATCAAACAAACAATTAAATGCTTATTAATTCACAGTATTTAATAAAACAGATTTTAAAGTAAAAGATATGATTAAAAAAAATAATGCACAACTGCCCCGTTGGTGACAATATGCACTGAGAATGTAAATCGCCATTAAATATAAGAAGAAGAAAATAGAAGTATGGAGCGCTTCTTCTTAGCGTCTGTTTTCATGGTGACTCCTGGGTTCGGCACTGTGTGGTCACCTGAGTTTCATACTCCGGGTTGACTGAACTTACTCCAGACCTTGGTTTTGGAACCTGCATACCTCAAGTAAGCAAGGTTTGGGTTAATCAACCGAGAGTTCAGGGTATATGTGACGATAAGTTAACCTTGCTTTCTAGAATACTCCCTTATGCTGAGCCTATTTTTGTTGTGTTCATTGTGTCTATCATTATCATTTGGGAGGAAAAAATGTTTTGGGTCCTGTCAATATGTCCATATTTAACATTTCAGCATATATCCAAATGTATAATACACTTAAATGGTTTAGGGTTGGTAAATTTATATATTTATTTGTATTTTTTTAAAGAAGTTTTGTATGCTCACCAAGGCTGCATTGATGTGATCAGAAATACAGTAAAACAGTAATATTTTAAAATATTATTACATTTGTGCTGCTTACTAATTTCTTGGAAAGTGGGATTTTTCAGGATTCTTTGATGAATAGAAAGTTTAAAAAGAAAAGCATTTGTTTGAAACAGAAATTTACTGCACTTTTGATCAATTTGATGCATTATATGTTAATATCAACGCTATCTCACAACCAATTCATACGTATTTTACAAGGTGGCTAAATCGTACTAATTCGTATGACGTCACTCATATGAATTCATACGATTTGTATAAACCCCAATGACTTGTAGGTTTAGGGGTGAGGTTAGGGGTAGGTCATTTGTGCAAATTCATACGAATTTGGCAACTCGTAAAATATGTACGATTTAGCAAAAAACTTATGAATTTGTACGAATTAGCCACCTTGTAAAATACATGAAAATTCGCATTGAGATGGGGTTAGTCAATACATATATTGACACTAACATATTGAATGGTATAGTGTACAAAATTGTATTCTACAAATCCTACTGAAGTTAGGCTGATCATTTTCAATGGCCCACTCCTGATAATATCATTTATGTTTGTTGTTAAAGGGAATACTTAGTGTGGTAATCAAAAATCATCAACGGCATAAGGAACACATAAAGAGGAAATTCACTAAGAATAAATAGCATCTGCTGTTACCATCATTATTTGCACATTCTGTCTTTATTGTTTTAGCACCCAATTCCCTAAGGAATTATGCAAATCAGACAATGGCACAAATACACGCACAAAAATTGAGTCTGATCGCAAACATATAAATGAAAACATACATTATACAGTTTAGTTTTGATTATGCCCCGAAAATGAAATGCTGGGTGATGTTATCATGAATCTGAACATGAATGAATAATTAAAAATGACTGGTTGTGCATGTAATGTGACATATCATGACAGGGGCTGTCATGACGGACTTGTCATTTACAGCAAACCTGTCTACAAGTAATTAGATAACAACTCCTCATTTATTCTCATAGGAAACATGTTGAAATGGAACCATGGGGGTTGTGTGGTAGTACATACAATGAAGACTGCACCTAAATTATGTAGATTGGGTTAAATTAGGTTTGTCAATTAAACTTAAACTAATTCTTGTTCTGATAGTCACCATGTTTCTTGCAAGCAATACAAGGTGAGTTAAAATCCCATTAAACAAATAAACTGATTAAAAAAGCATATGTTAAATGTGCAGTACGTTGCTTGAAGTAAAAAGCGACTGCATTAATGAATAGTGTGCTGTACTAGCTGAGCATCTGGTATCAGTCTTAAAGTGATGTTTGGGAAGCTGAACAATTTATATTGTCAGTGTAAAATGATGAAATCAGACCTGCAGTGGCCTCATCTTTCTGGCAGCCTGAACCAACTGTAAAGCTGACAGTCTGATGGGTGCGTAACCATGCTGACCCCCTCTCACCTGACACACTGACAAGCCAGCTGAAGCTGTCAGAGTCTCTCACCCCCTCTGACAGTTTTATTTTATTTTTTATTTTTTTTGTTTGTTACATAAGGAAACAAATAAGTGTGCTTCCACAGGAAAGGAAATGATGGGCAGCCTTATCCCTTAATGGCCATCCATGTTTAAACTCCAAGACTCTGTTCCAAGA
>RJVU01050883.1:931821-984049 GCA_003731715.1 Anabarilius grahami | reverse complement strand
GTTTCCTGTGATGGTTAGGTTTAGGGATAGGGGTAGTGTAGGGGGATAAAAAATACGGCCCCACGATGTAATAAAAACCTGAGTTCACCTACATTGTGGGGACCAGCCAGCGGTCCCCACAAGGGAAAGGGATTAATAAACATACTAAATGATGTTTTTTTGAAAATGTAAAAATGCAGAATGTTTCCTGTGATGGTTAGGTTTAGGGATAGGGGTAGTGTAGGGGGATAGAAAATACAGTTTGTACAGTATAAAAACCATTACGCCTATGTAGAGTCCCCACTAAGATAGCAAAACAAACCTGTGTGTGTGTGTGTGTGTGTGTGTGTGTTCTTGTTTATATTACATCGTGGGGACCAAATGGCCCCACTATGTAATAAAAACCTGAGATCACCTACATCGAGGGGCCCAGCCAGCGGTCCCCACGAGGGAAATGGATTAATAAACATACTAAATGATGTTTTTTTGAAAATGTAAAAATGCTGAATGTTTCCTGTGATGGTTAGGTTTAGGGATAGGGGTAGTGTAGGGGGATAGAATATACAGTTTGTACAGTATAAAAACCATTACGCCTATGGAGAGTCCCCACTAAGATAGCAAAACAAACCTGTTTGTGTGTGTGTGTGTGAATTTACACATTTTCTCTGCTGATTGTTGGGGAAAATCTATGAAAACAGATAGATAATGGATTTNGTGCAGAGGTTATGTGTGTAAAAAGAGAAAGCAAAAGTAGGTAAAAAAGTAAATAAAAACACAATCTAAGCGGAGCGACCTGGACGGCGACCGGACTCAGCGGCGCCATCTTGTTAAGCGTAAAGTGTAAATTTGTTACAAATTATGTGAATGGTGGGTATTTAAATATGAATATGAATGAGTTTTCTGCGGATTTCTGTGGGTGCAGATTCTGAGCAAGTCTGTTATGATTCGGGAATGCATAAAGACTAGAACAAACCAAATATCTGTTTATTGACAAAATCCATTGTATTTAAATTTTGGTTATACTAAGAGCATTCTTAGACTGATATTTGGGTATCATGAATATTTGAGACTATAACAGTCTGATGTCTGTACCTCAAAGTCTTTTTAAGCTAAATTAGAAATAAGATATCCTTCAGCCCTACTTAAACAGATGATGGGAATAATCTCATAATCCTTAATGCCTTTAAGGCTTCCTTATAAAAATTATTTCTTTCAGTTACCTTGGATTTATCTGAAATAAAAAAATAAGTTTGACAGGTAAAAAAAATAAAAAATAAATATGGATGGGATTATTTAACAGATAGACAAAAGGAAAAGAAAATAGCATGACCATGCAGGCAGAAAATCCCTGATTATATGTCTGTCTTTGGAAGCTAATATCAAAGATCATGCTTCTCTGTAAAAAGCCATGAACTCTGCACAACCTCACAATGGTTTAAGTTTCACCATTTTCTCTTAAAAATGATTTATATATGAAGGTCATATGAAACCATACAGGTGTGCAAACATTCACAGAAACTGAAAGCAGTCTGGTGGGATATCTTTCTCATTGCTACTAAACGATAACAGGGAAATTCAATCAATGTTTGACCTTTAGGCGTTTGATGAAAACATCATTAATTGCTTTTTAAAGGAAGATTAAATTGTTTTCTTCCAACAAATTCTCATTGTGATTTCCTGCCGGCACTGGACACTGACACTTTAAGGGAGAAAAACTGTTAAGTAACGATTATTGCTCAGTACTTGCGATTAATCGCTGGGAAAATGACCTCTGTGCTGGTAATCTCTGTCACTCACTTATATTCTCCTGCTTTAGATTTCTATTACAGTATGTGAATAACTGCAAGGATCTCAATGGTCCAGTGCCATTATTAAAACATTATGTTTGAGTATCCAGACACTGAGTTTGGTGCGGGACTATCTGTAAGATGACCAATGGAAGTGTTTTGGAGGCTTGTTTTAAAAACAATTATTACTTTTCCAATTCCATTTGGGCCTAATCTAATCCTAATCTATTACAAGAGCAATTTTAGTTTAACAGTTATTATTAAGCATTTTGTTTAAATGAATATACATATATATGTAATATAAATTAGATTTGGATTCGCTCTCACTCTCTCGCAATAAGTGTGTGAAGTGACATGTGGCCAAGTATGGTGACCCATACTCGGAATTTGTGCTCTGCATTTAACCCATCCAAGTGCACACACACAAGTGAACACACACACCGTGAATACACACCCGGAGCAGTGGGCAGCCATTGCTGCTGCGCCCGGGGATTAGTTGGGGGTACGGTGCCTTGCTCAAGGGTCTCACCTCAGTCGTGGTATTGAGAGCGCTGGACGTTCACTCCCCTCACCGACAATCCCTGCCGGACCTGAGACTCGAACCCATGACCTTTGGGTTACAAGTCTGACTCTCTATCCATTAGGCCACGACTGCCCCGTGGTGAATGTTTTAAGGCATGTGATTGCCTGTTCGATACTGATGTCAAACTTTCATGTGCACATTGTAATGACTGAGGCAAATCAGACACAATTATTGGTTAGTTAACCAATAGTTTTAAGCTCACTCTGGGGTCTGTCCCCATCCCCCCGGGAAGTCCTCAGTTACAAGTTTATTGCGCCGAGGAATGTGGCTGCCGCATGGAGAGCAGAAGAGACACACAAAAATCTGCATCTTCCCTGCATTTTCCACACAGAACACAGACGTTACTGCATTAATTTATAGACAGACTATTCTCTACATACATATTCCCAGGAAATGGTATCCATTATTACTGTTGTTGTATTGTACTCATTGTATTTACATGTTTTATGATTTTTAAATGTTATGACCTGCAAGGTAACTTCAATTATGCCATGTTTGGTGTCTATGCGTTCGTATCGGGATGAGTTGAATGCTTGTGTATGCGGTATGTCCATACCTGTGCAACACAGGAGTATTACAAGACTATTAGACTCTTTAATAGTTCTTATGTAAAGACTCAGCTTGTTAATCTACTTGGTCATAACAGCCCTGACAAGGGGGTGTGTTGTCACCCGGAAATACAACATCTTCATTGGCCCCCATCATTCCTAAGAGGTTGGACTTTGACCAGAGGTTAAAACCCAGCGAACAGGGCCACTCCCTCTCTTCTTCCTTGCTTCTGGACCACCGAACAGGTCACCGTGCGGCCGGCCTCTCTAGGCCCGGCCGCAAGGCTGGTAGGCCCCCGGCCTACAACACCCAGCCATGTGCTCTTCACCCAACAGACTGGCAACCACTTCAGAGATAACCTCAAGATTTATCCTCAACCTGCAGATCCGACGCTCCTCAGCCTAAAGGCATCTTGCAAGTATCGTACATTTTAATGCTAAACAGCGATTTAGTATTGATTTGTAAGACTCACCTTTGCTATTGCTAAAAGAAACTGATGAGTCCTTTCCAGAGTGTCTTTGATTTTACTATAGCTCTATGTAACAGTACCTCTTCCGGTTCAACTCTATCATTACTCATTCTGACCTACATATGTGTGTGACCCTTTTGTGTATGTTATGTTATGTTATGTGTTTGCTAGTTTAGTTATGTGTTTGTGAGTTAGTTAATAAAGATTGTGCACAATACATGTTTGGTTCTGACTCCGTCTGCTAATGAATTGCCTCTTAAGTGATATAGACCCGAACCTATGCTCTAAGTAGCACGGTGCGTTAAGAAGGTTATTTTTCCATAACCTGGAAATGAACATTTCTTAGAATTATTAAACAATCAACACTGTGTTCCCTGGACAACAGGTTAATTGATTGTAATATTAAGATTAATGTAGCTATATCCAGTAAATCTGATTAACCGATTTACATATTCATAATTAATCATAATTGATAAATCATATTGAGTTATGAATAATTATTAATATTTCCCCTCTTGAGTTAAATCGCTACAACATGCTTCATGAACGCCTGAGTTGACAAAGTAAGTTGATGATCAGTGTCATGGTACCAATGAAGTCCGATTGGATTGGTTTGGTTTTGTCAACTCAAAACTAATCCCATAAACCTGAGTTTGTTCAACTACCATCAAGCCCCAGGTGTCACTATAGGGGCCCAGAAATTACAAACTTCAGCTTTAAAGTGATAGTTTAAAGATGCAAAAATACAGATTCTGTCAACATTTACTTTACCCTCATGTTGTTCCAAACCTCACAGGAGTCATTCTACAAAACAGGTGTTATTGGTATGCCTCATGTACATACAGAATGTGTAAAAATAACTGTGAATTGTTAATATAAACAAAATAATCAATGAGTTAATGGTAACTTCAACTATATGCTAATATTGACATTTCTTTGAACGTATGTATAAAAATCTAGTAATTTTATTTTTTATTTTTTATGAGGATGTATTTAGCAAATATGCATGAACTGATGAACGAAAAGTGGAAATAAAATCTACTGTAGCACCAATTTTAGTTTCTTAACATAATGTATTACCATAAAATTCTACCCGTACATTAATGAAAAAGCAAATTATTATCCTTTCAAGAACTCATCAAAGACAAGTTTCCTCTTTTTTATTACTTTATCCATTTTGTTTTTAATTAATCCAAATGTAATTAAAATGTCAACATTGTTACCCATAATTTTTATATAGTAAACTCTTGATAACTGAAATCTTATTGTTTCACAACACAAGTTTTGTAATGTCTAGAGACTATAAAACTGTAAACTCTGTTGCCTTTTTGAAGGGACAATTATATCCCACCATGTATTAATTTAGCCTAAGATGCATTGTTCACCCTTTAGATGGAACAATGCGTCTTATTAACACCTAAACACATTATTTGTCTGATATAATGTTTAATATCTCACAAAAAAATAGACTAAAATTATTTTTCTCAAACTAGATCAGGTGCCCAATTCAAAGAACGAGTCGGAGGAAATATGTACCACTGCTATAGTGATTTCAAAACAAAATTAAACCCACTTTTCAGAACTCATTTTCAGAACAATTTCTTGCCTTTATCCATCTCACTTAAAGCTTTCCCTTGTTTCACTGCAGAGTAAATCAGTGGGGGAGAGAGACTGCAGTTGAAATAAAGCTCTTCCTCAAGCAGCAGCAAGTCAGACATGAGAACTGAATGTGTGTGTGGCTTTTGCTGTATAACACAGAAAGCTGGAAAGAGAGAAAGAACATTGCTTTAATGTAACGTCTTGAGCAGTGCCTCGCTGACCCATCCCATCATGCACTTAGACTTAGTCGCTCTCTAGAGAGTCCTCCAGCCTCCCTCTGCCTCCCAAAGGGGCCCCTGCCCTTGAATATAAATTGATGACGGATATATTTAAAGCAGTTACATTATTAACGCCTCACATTTCACACTTCTATCCTTTTTTTTTTGACTAAAGATGGTAAACGTGAGTCAGAGGCAGTGCATCGTCCTCCATGCCTCTGCATTTCAAAGGCACCTTTTCTCATAAAACCAGCTGATCTACTGCCAAAGCTCCTGACTTCAAAGGCAGTGAGCAGCCATAGCCCTTGGATTGGGCCGGATCCTCTGTTCCTGAGTAGCAGTAAGATCCAGAGGCACAAAGGTGAGACACAGCAGAAAGACTCAATGATAAGGGCTTCGTGGGATAACCGGATGAGGTAGGGAGAAACAAAGAATTCAGCAAATGACTGATCCCCATGACAGCACATGAAACATCTGTACATTAAGCAATCTGTTCCACCTTCACCCAAGTGCTGCTGACACTGGATAATCCTTACGCAAACATAAGGTGTGTTTTTCTCGCACACCAGCTCAGATATGGAGTTTCAGTCAGTGATTTTTCCCCCTCATGAAAATCTATTATATTAGTGACTCATTCAACAACACTCTAGATAGCAAATCTTTTGGAATCAATTTCTTCCTCGGAGTAAATAAATAAATAAAATGCAATTTGCAAAGTTATTTCTTATAATTGTGATTTTTGGTGAATTTTTTTATGATCATTTTGACTCACAATGTTATTTTATTTCTCAAGTACCTTCTATTTCTTTTATTGTGAGGTGGAAACAGGCTTCCATAGAATAGCAACAAACGATCTGTTCAAGAGCACTACATCCAATATTTAAAAGAATTATCAAAATGTTGTCTGGAAAAATGTATGTACGACATCCATATAGAGATTCATCAAATATTATCTCGTTGAGTGCGCATCTGCTCCTTCACGCAACAGCGAATACTGCAAAATGACTCTAAGGAACCGGTTTGTTTAAATGAATCAGTCAAAAAGATTCATTAAAAGACCCTCAAGTTAGCGGTTTGAACCAGACTCGCTTAGTCAATGAATCGTTCAGGGGTGCATTTCCATCATTCCGTTTGTTCCCAACAGAACAGAGTTCAGAGACGGAACTTGCGACCATGGTTAGCTAATGATGCTTTTGGGAAACGCAACCCAGATCCATTCATTGTTATTTAAGTCATTTTGCTATGGAGCCGCGTACATTATATGGAAATAAAAAAGTAAATTGTGCGCACTCTTTACTAAGTCGTTCCCTCGATTTACTAAATCGTGCCACTTTGGACCACTTTGGCAAGTTCTTTGAGTTTATTGAAACAAAAGTTCTCTTTGGCGGTATGGTTCCTTATGGGGGTTCTTGCTCCAAAATTAATTGAACATACAAGAGCTTTAATATTAACCCCCCATGGAACCATCAGCTTGGAAATACATAGACAATTAAGACACTTTAGTAATGTCTTTAAAAGGGAACAGTGGTAATCGCGTAGATGTGGCAGTGGGACGTCTATACTGTAGCTTGGTTATGAGGATGAGTTTCTCTCAGTAGAGAGGTTCATGCCAGCTAGGACTTCAAAGCCTTAGTAATCTGAAACAAAAGAAGACGACAACCAGAATGTGCACAGTAATATGCTCATGCTTATAATGGGGAAGGAGGGAGGGTTGCGAGCAGTTTGAGCATACTTACCGAGCAGTAATGCCATATATATATATGTCCCCGGTCTAATAGGAGAATGGTAGTGATTGGAGCGATTTGACAGCTGACCGCATCAGCTGGTTGCAGCACTATGCCTACGTGGCCTGACTGAACTAACGCTGCTTTCAATTTAAATCAAAACGTAACCACAATTTACTTAAACAAGGGCACTAATTAATAAGTTGTGTGAACCAATTTCCGAATTAGTGGCCACGATTTAACTAAAACAAGAGAAGAATAACACTTTATTTCGATGGTTCACTTTAGACATTCTGCTAACTATAACTGTGCAACATGTCAACTAACTCTCATTAGAGTATCATAAGACTGTCTGCTTATATGATAACACTTTATTTTGATGCTCCATTCTGACTATAAGTGACTTTGCATGTCAACATATTCTACTTACTAACCTAACAGTCTACTACAGTATACTAATACAATTTGTGTAAACAAATTCTTAATTCATGGCCAAGATATATATATTTTTGTCCACATGTCATGTTCATCCAATTGAAAGGATAAATTGACTGTAAGGAGAACTTTGTGTGGGTGACATATTGGAGCCATAACCAGCAAAACATTTAAATTTTTCTACAAAAAGGCTAAAATATTCTTATAAAACAGATAAACATTTTTATGACACAATCCAATCATGATCACTGGAGTAACAGCATTAAATTGTAACAAATGCATACTAAATACAACTAACACCCTACTTTATATACAAACCCGATTCCAAAAAAGTTGGGACACTGTACAAATTGTGAATAAAAAAGGAATGCAATAATTTTGCAAATCTCATAAACTTATAATTTATTCACAACAGAATAAGATAACATATAAGGAAGAGCTGGAGGACCAATTTGCAACTTATTAGGTCAATTGGCAACATGATTGGGTATAAAAAGAGCCTCTCAGTGTGGCAGTGTCTCTCAGAAGTCAAGATGGGCAGAGGATAGGCTTGGGTATCGAGTATCGAGTATCGATTGGAACCGGGACTAGCTTTGCAATTTTCCCGGAATCGTTCAAAAGTTTAAATTTCGATTCCTAGTTTCGATTCCTAGTTTCGATTCACAGTCCGCCGACTGGAAGAAGAAACCGCTGAACACCAACGAAGAAGCGTCCATCGGAAGTGTTGGCATAACCGAGCGAGTCGAACATGGATAGCGTGCGTCGGCGGTCCAAAGTGTGGCTTCACTTTTTTTAAACAGAACGAAATCTCGCCAAAATGCAACATTTGCGGCAAGATTGTTTCGTGCATAGGAGGGTGCACGTCGAACATGATAAAGCACCTCCGAGTTCATGACTTCGGTAAAGTTGGTTTTATATTCGCACATTCGGGCATCCGTATTCAATAGCCTTGTTAATCACACTACATTGGACATTCAGTGGACATTCACAAGTAAATATGCCATTAAAACAATACTTGCCTATTTTGATCGACTGTGAAAAATGTTGTAAGTTGACAATCGTTGGTTGTCAATATCATGTCGCTGCTTAAAATTCGCAAACATTAATTTATTGCACATTTATTGGAAAGTCTGAATTTATCAGAAGTCCGAATGTGCGAATATAAAACCAACTTTACCGAAGTGAGTTCATGGAGTAGAAATAAATGTGTGCACAGCAGGAGATACTATCTGTCCAGAACGCTCACGCATCCTGCCTGAGAAGGCAGTGTTGCCATCTCTGCCCCCCCTGGTGGCTGATTGGGAAATATGTTGTGTGTGACGTAGTGGGTCAGGATGGGTATGAAAAGGTGTAAACAATGTATAGCGGGAAGTGCAGTCTAGGAGTTTTTTTTACGGTGAAAGTGGTGACGCAGAAAAATGCTCCAGTGGATTGCTAACATGCAAAGTGCACTTTATGCCCACGAATGTGTAACGTTTCCATTGAGGAATAAAGCCCGAGTTCATTGCTCAAAACCAACCGACGTTTGACTGTTTTGTGCTTCGGCTCTGTTAGCCCGGACCACTAGATGCAAGTTACCTGCCACGAGCCAAGTTATTGTATTGAAACAGCTCGCTCCCAACTACGGTTCGGTGCGCGGAAGCTGAAAAGGTAACAGCAGATATGATCATTTTCCTAAACAAGAACTGTTTCTGATTTTATACTGTACCTGCTGCTAATCTGGACTGGGTTTTACAAGTTGTTTCTTATTGTTTATTTGCTATTCTGCACCAGGTTAGCCCATCAGTGGGAGCACGGTAACATGTTCAAGTACCTGCAGCATCATACACTCATGTGTAAATGTGTTTTCATGGTTTTCAAAAATAAAGCTCTCTTGAGGAAAGTGTACCCCTGTGAAAATATATTCATAATTTATAATATTTATATTCAAGTTCATAGATTTGATATTTAAATTGTAGTTGAAAACAGCCCTGTGAGAAATTCATAGTAAAGTTCATAAAAAGTAAAAATTTCATAGAATTAAAATTGATGGAGAAGGTCAGACTATTTCCTTCAGAAAGACCGTTGGTTAGCTAGCTCATTTAAAATATCCTAAACTTTTTTTGACCCTGCCTCTTAAAAGAATCGGAATCGAGAATCGTTAGGAACCGGAATCGAAACAAGGAATCGGAATCGGAATCGGAATCGTTCAAATTCAAACGATACCCAACCCTAGCAGAGGATCACCAATTCCCCCAATGCTGCGGCAAAAAATAGTGGAGCAATATCAGAAAGGAGTTTCTCTTTGCAAAAAAAAAATTGCAAAGAGTTTGAAGTTATCATCATCTACAGTGCATAATATCATCCAAAGATTCAGAGAATCTGGAACAATCTCTGTGCGTAAGGGTCAAGGCCGGAAAACCATACTGGATGTCCGTGATCTTCGGCCCTTAGACGGCACTATATCACATACAGGAATGCTACTGTAATGGAAATCACAACATGGGCTCAGGAATACTTCCAGAAAACATTGTTGGTGAACACAATCCACCGTGCCATTCGCCATTGCCGGCTAAAACTCTATAGGTCAAAAAAGAAGCCATATCTAAACATGATCCAGAAGCGCAGGCGTTTTCTCTGGGCCAAGGCTCATTTAAAATGGACTGTGACAAAGTGGAAAACTGTTCTGTGGTCAGACGAATCAAAATTTGAAGTTCTTTTTGGAAAACTGGGACACCATGTCATCCGGACTAAAGAGGACAAGGACAACCCAAGTTGTTATCAGCGCTCAGTTCAGAAGCCTGCATCTCTGATGGTATGGGGTTGCATGAGTGTGTGTGGCATGGGCAGCTTACACATCTGGAAAGGCACCATCAATGCTGAAAGGTATATCCAAGTTCTAGAACAACATATGCTTCCATCCAGACGTCGTCTCTTTCAGGGAAGACCTTGCATTTTCCAACATGACAATGCCAGACCACATACTGCATCAATTACAACATCATGGCTCCTTAGAAGAAGGATCCAGGTACTGAAATGGCCAGCCTGCAGTCCATAGAAAACATTTGGCGCATCATAAAGAGGAAGATGCGACAAAGAAGACCTAAGACAGTTGAGCAACAAGAAGCATGTATTAGACAAGAATGGGACAACATTCCTATTCCTAAACTTGAGCAACTTGTCTCCTCAGTCCCCAGACGTTTGCAGACTGTTATAAAAAGAAGAGGGGATGCCAAACAGTGGTAAACATGGCCTTGTCCCAACTTTTTTGAGATGTGTTGATGCCATGAAATTTAAAATCAACTTATTTTTCCCTTAAAATTACACATTTTCTTAGTTTAAACATTTGATATGTCCTCTATGTTGTATTCTGAATAAAATATTGAAATTTGAAACTTCCACATCATTGCATTCTGTTTTTATTCACAATTTTTACAGTGTCCCAACATTTTTGGAATCGGGTTTGTAACGTAAATCAGAAGATCGCAAGAAAAATCCTAAGAAATTTCTAAATAAACGTATAAGTAAAACAATACAAATATCCTAGCTACACTGTGAAATCATCCATTTTGGGTTTCATTCTTTTTGCACTAGCTCAAAACCATCCTCTCTGATGCATGCAGGATCATTTATTTGTTCTCTGACAAATAAGGTGTAATCGATGTGGTGATTAAGATCTCATTTGGTGCAAGAATAACAGGTCGAGACTGAGCAGAGCGATAGATTAGTCTAAATCTGTTTCATCAAAGCTCGCTCCTCCTCACATTGCTTCTTATTCCTCAGTCTTTGGCCAGGCTGTGCTACTGTTTGATCTGTCTTGCCAACACCCAACCCTCCTAGCTAAAAACAAACATGTGTGCTGTCATACATTTCCAGCTTCAAGATGATCTTCAGCATATCAACTGAGTGACAACTAGCCTTTTTCTGCAAAATAATGTAGAAGTATGTGAACGGGGACAGACCTCTTGTACTTTCAAGAAATATTTGTTCCCTAATGGGTTCTTAATAGCTTCATAATGTCTGCATACTCACAGTGACACGTGAAGACATCATGCAGTCCTCACACACACTTTGTGACTCTCCCTTCCTGCGATCTGTGAAAGGTTAATTGCCACTGTTAATTCCACCTAATGAATGTCTGAATGTTGTGAAGGTCATGGGGTGCTGCAGGAAATATTTGATCAGGGGGGAATGATGGAAATTCCCATTCCTCGGCTGGTGACGGCATCTAAAAGCACAGCTCAGCACTGTTAAGAGCAGAGAGAGAGAGCGAGAGAGAGGAGTATTAGATCCAATATTGATATAGACATTTATTCAATATTAAAACATAAAGCATAACCTGCAGAAAAACAAGTCAGCTCTCCAGCAACAGGACGAGGGCATTAATATTTTAGGATATTGGCCTCCTCCTTTATTAATATGTTAGTGGATATGACTAAAATGAATGGCTCTCTTCCACTTTCGTTCTCTCTTTTCTGCCTTGTCTCTAAGGACAGACTGTTTGTTGTTGTTTGTCATTAGTTGCAGATCCAAAGCTACAGTCGCATCATCCATTTATTTGCATGTGCAGCACTAACAGGGACTTGAACATCTGATCCCTGGTTTGTATATGGTGATCCTCTAGTGCTGACTCTTCATCCATGAATTATAGAGCAATTCTGTGCAAGGAACTCAACAGGAGAGATAAGCAGGCAGACAGCTGTGAATCTCAGTGTCAGAAAACCAGCCACTGCGAAACCTTCACAGCGTAAAAAAGCCTACAGAATATTTCTCACATGTGCATACAAAATTCATACTTCTGTCAACTATTTCTCTGATGTTCTTGTGCATGCACATACCAGTCCGCTAATAGACGCCTGCTTTCAAACGCTCCCTCTTTCAAACGCTCTTGTGCGTTGATCATTGTAGCCAATCACAGACATATCTGATGAGCGCGTGAACACAATGGCCAATCAGAGGTGTTTACACATTTTTTTAATTTCAGTAACTGATTTAAACCGTTTGGTACCGAAGTCGGTACTTTTGACAACTTCTACAATTAAGTTTCTCCTATGGCAATGCACAGTAATGGTGGTCCTGAATGATTTTGTATTTTTGAACAAATCAGTTGAGTGAATGAAACAATGACTCACTTATAAAGACAGTCACTTGTTGGCACCTACTGGTGTAACATTATATATATATAGTTCATGATATATGGAATTCTAAAATTTTTTAAATGCTAGTGAAAGTGAATTTATGCATCACAACATTATAATGTACAATATGAAAATTTCACAATTATTTCAGATATTTGATAGCAAAGATTGCATTCAATGGTGTTAATAAATTATTTATTATTTAAACGATTAACTCAGTGTTAAATGACAGCAAAGATGGTTGAAATGTAAAAATAAAATAAATGAGCACGCCAATGAAATATCCAATATTTATTTATTTTTAGCCTTTCAATTATACTGCTGAATGAAAAAAATAAAAAAATTGGCATATAATTAACATGGTGCCATGTGCATCCTATTATAAACTATTCAATGCTGTATTTTTGTGTTTTATTATTTGTTTATTTTTAGCCTTTCAATTATTCCTCTGAGAAAACATCACACAGTATGTCTTGTATGCTGACACTACAGATGTACACATGCGCCTCTCACTGAGATCACAGCAATGAAAACATTACAGCAACATAGTTCATAATGAGTCATTAATACGGCTGATGTGTTTGTAAAACCACTGGGGCAAGACCCGGTTTCTGAGTGTTTACTGATGTATTAAAAGCAAACAGCTGTCTCACTATCCCCCTTAAACTTACATTTAAAGGTCAAACCACAATTCAACCAATCAGAGCTGAGATCTAAAGGTTAATTGTCCACCCCAATTGCCTTTTTTCCTAAACTTGTGGATGCAATCAGAGGAAGCCCACTGAGGTTGAGTTTCTCACTTACATTCAAACCTTTCACAAGTCCATTAAGCAAGATTGAAAATAGCTCAAGCCCATAGGTGACAAAAGGCTTCTTTCTTTGTAACCGTGCCTCTCTAAATGGCATGCCGACTTTTTGTGGTGGCTGTCTAATATTCTGTTTTGAATGACATTTATGAATCTTTCATGCCTACAGTATAAACCTCCCTCGATGCCTTCTCCTCATACATCATTGATGCAATGCACCAGACTATGAGACAGATGCTATAGAGTGCACAGGAAGTGTTATTGCTCGTCTCTGAGGAATAATCATTGTGGGGTATATGGTTTGCCACAGAGGAAGGAGACTGATTCTGGCTCCTGGCCTAAACGCATCGATTTTTTGCATCCAGACTATGTTTCTTGCTGTTTGTTCATATTTATTTACTCAGCGTTGACAATCCATCCACACGTATTCAACAAAACCGCATAAACCTTTGGCTAAGTGATCACAACATAAAATATTCATGCTTTCCCCCTTAGAATCTCTAATGTGTTTAAAGATAGTTCAACTGCTTTGCTTTTCTTTGCTACCAGAGGCCTTTGAGATGTAACAATTAAAGTGGCAAAAAGTATCTAAAAAAAGTCTTTTTTTTTTCTTTTTTCTTTTTTTACCTCAGATAGCTTGATCTGTTCGGACAGTCTGAAAACATTAGATGCGTTTCTGAACTTCATATTTCGTTCAAAGTAATTTCCAATGACATTTTGTGCCACTAAAAAAGCCCCAGGTCTAAAGATGTCTAAATTCAATACAGGAGCTGTCCTTCGAGCTGAAAGGTTTTGGTAGGTGGCATGTTCAATTGCCTTTAAAATCCATATGCTATATCTGTATTTTTTGTTGGTACAATGCATACAAGTTACTGAAGCCATAGAAGTGTCATAGAAATGTGGTGAATTGATATGCATTAGTATATTTTTCATTTGATAAATACAATTACGCTGAGAGGATGTTAAGTGTTTGGTAGTCAAGGACCTCTTCCATACAAATGAATGCTGTGTTCCTCTAAAGAGAACATGTTGTAATTCAGTGAAGCAAAAGCTCGTATTCAATACTCAGAGGTGCTTATTTCATTATGTGCTCTGCTCAGGCCATTACACCTCATGTAGCACTGACATTTGAAAAGGCCAAAAAAAAAAAAAAAATCACCCTTTTCCTTGTTTGAAGTAAAGAGTGTTTTAACACAGTGAAGTGAAGTGAAGTGAAGTGAAAGTGACATGTGGCCAAGTATGGTGACCCATACTCGGAATTTGTGCTCTGCATTTAACCCATCCAAGTGCACACACACAGCAGTGAACACACACACCGTGAACACACACCCGGAGCAGTGGGCAGCCATTGCTGCGGCGCCCGGGGAGCAGTTGGGGGTACGGTGCCTTGCTCAAGGGTCTCACCTCAGTCGTGGTATTGAGGGTGGGGAGAGCGCTGGACATTCACTCCCCTCACCGACAATCCCTGCCGGACCCGAGACTCGAACCCATGACCTTTGGGTTACAAGTCCGACTCTCTATCCATTAGGCCACGACTGCCCCTGCCCCAGATTGAAATAACCTTAAGAAGCACTAATGTTGTTACCAAATTTTATTTTTTTGTCATTGAACTTCAAAGGTGTTTCTTGGAAATACATCAATGTTTTAGCATAAAATAATTTTTTGCGCTTCAGAATGATTTCAAAGCACTCTTATCCATATTTGAGTGCAGTTGTTTAAAGGAAGTTGCGCATGCGTGGCCAGGAAAATATGAATGAAATACTCTTTGTGACAACTGCTATACAACTGCAGAGTCATATAATAGATGAGGTGCTTGGTTCTGTTGTCTAGTGCAGTTTTCTCTCTATTTAATAGTTCTCCTAATAAAAACAGGCTGTGTGAGGAACATATACCTCTCTCTCGCTTTCTATTGCTCATATGCTACAGATTACACCTCTGTGTGGCAATGGTAGAATAGGTTGCCAACCCCTATTCTAGAGAGTGTGTGTGATGTTAATCAGTACTTAAAGAGTTTTATCATAAGAAGGCTTATCATGACAAATGGAGCAGACACCCCATCCCGAGATTCATGTTTCAGGGCTTGCAGGCTCGGCAAAAGTGCGCATTGAGAGTGCATATCGGCCGCAAAGGGGGCGCTCACAAGCTCCGTCTGAAACCTAAAATGACAAATGGTCTTGTGGACACTTAACAGACACAGGCACATGGCGACCATTTTAAGTCCACAAGACTGCAAGTGCACATGAAGTGTGCCATTTGGGACAGGGCCAAAGTCGTCGGATTGCTGTTTTTACACTGAATGTCTGGGGTACCATTTAGTGGCTGGTGTGTACATTACACAATGGATTGGCGACAGGGGATCTGACATTACATAACTTTATAGAAAGAATTGCCAACATCTTTGCATGGTCTATAAACAATGTTTCACAACCAAACATAAAAGAGAAGTAACGCAGGACATAACATAAGATCACGCGTGAGACAGCCCTAGTGAAAAAAATGTATGCTAAGTATACTTGCAGCCAGACTAATTATTAGTATATTTCAAGTGTGTTAATGATTAGTTAACTTAAAGTGTGCTATTTTGAAACAACTAATTTTGTACTAAGTATATTTTAGTTGTAATTAAGTTATATTAAAACACAACTTTAAGTATATTTAGTGTACTTTTGTGTGCTAAGTTGGAACAACTTCAAGTATACTTAGTACACTTTAAGTATATGCCTGTGTAGGGACTAATTACATGCTTGATTAGTGATATTAAAGTGTACTTAATTTGTGTTATAATAAGTACACGTTATTTGTGATTTTAAGTACATTACAAAATAATTACGAGTGTCTTCAGAACACACAAGCAATATACAATGAATATATTATTTTACAGGTAAAAGTATATGCTGTATGCTCAGTACCTTTGGCTTATTCCAAATACTAAAAATTACACAGTCAATAAAAATACACTTTATTACTTATACTTTGTATAATATAGTCAACATTTGAAGTGGATCAAAGCCTTTAATCAAAGTTTATAAAACTTCTGTTAACAGAATATACAAGATATAAGGTCAGACAGCATGTTCAACTTTTTATTCACGTTTACAATAGTCTGTCTGAATCCTACATTGAACCAATACTATTTTTAAACAGTAATTAAAGATTAGCAGCAGGGAACTGTATCAGTACGGCATTTCAATATTGTTTTCGGCACATAGTCAAGCATACAACACTTTATGAATTAATATCGTACAGAATATGGGCCGATTTGACCAATCATACGAATGTTTTTGTGCTGCATACATGTGCCATAAACCACCACACACAANGGCAGACGGGCAGACGGGCAGACAGGCAGACAGGGTAATAACGCTCAGAATTGTACACAGGGTGAAACAAGACTTCACAATGATGTGTGGTGAATGAGAGTCTTTTATAGTCCGGTTAATGTGCTGCAGCTGGGTGTGGTGATTAGTGATTAGTGTGGAGTGTGTGCAGGTGACTGGCAGGGAGGATTATGGGAATTGGAGTCCGGGAAGTGACAGGAATCGTGACATCATTATTGTGTCTGATGGCCGCTTACACAGTGACCGCAGAAACTCGTAAAGAACAGCATCTGTTAACAGAATATACAAGATATAAGGTCAGACAGCATGTTCAACTTTTTATTCACGTTTACAATAGTCTGTCTGAATCCTACATTGAACCAATACTATTTTTAAACAGTAATTAAAGATTAGCAGCAGGGAACTGTATCAGTACGGCATTTCAATATTGTTTTCGGCACATAGTCAAGCATACAACACTTTATGAATTAATATCGTACAGAATATGGGCCGATTTGACCAATCATACGAATGTTTTTGTGCTGCATACATGTGCCATAAACCACCACACACAAACTCAAAAAGGAGATATCAAGCCGCAATATTGCTCTCCGTTTGTTAAAAAAAAAAAAAAAAGTTTGTTAACTGGTAGAAATAGCAGCACTTTTCTCCGGTTCTTTCAGGATCGCGTAGGCCATTAAATTCCTAGCTGGTTGTCGTCGCCATCTGTCAGTCTGCGATGTCACTTGATTGAACTGGTCAGAATCCCCAAGATTGAGCAATGTATTGCACTTTCAGTGTTTTATTAAATAAATTATACATTGCGACAATATAATTCACCTGAGTGACTGAGCGAGGGGGACTCAGACGAGGACCGTGACGTCAGCAGCTCTGATTACCTGAAGGCAGTGATCAACAAAATCTGATTGGTCACAGACCAAGTTGAACAGACATTTGAATTCCGAAGTCTCAAGTTTAACCACTCAACATATTTTTTTCGCATGTAACGTTACTTGTGCTGCTGGTGTGTTGTTTAATATAGATTTGTGTGTACGATTGTAAAATGATTCTGCCAGTGTAAACTAATATTTAAACATATTTACTCATATTTGGAAATTCTATAGACTACACTGCATATATAAAAAAATGGGCTTTTAATGCAATAGTCATACTGAAATAAATAAGCACAAGTAATAAAATGAATTCCAAGGATGAATAAGTAAACTTAAAAAATATACTCAAATTTAACTTTAGATACACTACAACTTCAGGATATTAAATAATGTATTTTTTAAATATACTTTCAGAGCATTGTTACAATGATCATTTTCGGTACACAGTTAAAATATACCTCAGATATATTTTTATAAAGTGCAAATAAATACACTTTTAAAAAATAAACTAAACTTACTCTTCAAATATATTTTTCTAAAATATATTTTTTTAGAAAATATACTAAAGTACAATTATTTTAAAGTGGTTAAAAGTTGTATTGTGAAAATATGATGCTAATATACTTTATATTTAAAGATAGTAAATTTTTTGTTAGTATATTTGCAATGTACTATAGAAAAGGGAATATATTTAAAATACAATAAAGTATACTTTTTTTTTCACTAGGGAGGAGTTCTCATTGGATTTTCCGCCAATGTAACTTCCAGTCAAAACACATTTCACGCGCATGACTCTTGAGTCACAGTTAGGTCCAGATATTTAGCATCTCACGGACATCAGCGACGAATTGGCGCTGCCCTCAGATCGTGTCTTTGATAATACACACTATGCAATTGTCACTAATGTGAACAAACACCGATTTAAACTCTGATTTCAGACATTTGTCGGCAATTACCACAAAACTGTCGGTGAATGAAAATCAGGGCTAAAATCGTGCAACGTGCACCCAGCATAATTAGCCATCTAGTGTCCAATCAAATGTTCATTCTGTATATTCTATATTCATTCTGACCTCTTTGATAAACCCATGATGAAGTGCTTTCGAGCTGCTGGCTTCTTACTCTCTGGCTTTCCTCTCGAGGGATACCAGAGCTTAGCAGCATGCCAAGACTGAGGATTGCCAAAGCTCAACCCATCTTGTGTGAATAATGCAGGGTGCTGACAGCTCCAGACTGGGATTGAAACACTAATGACACCAACCAACACATTTTCACATTTTATATTAAAACCTGTAATTAAGCGAATAGCTGTGGCCTATGTGCAACTGTGGCATGTAAGAAAAACTCAAGTACCGAAACAGGCAGTCATAAGTATGAAGTGGTTTAATTGAGTGTCCTGCAACAGTACCTCAACTAGCTTGAGAGAAAGAACTGCATCCATCAGCTCTCAGAAAGAAGCAATTCACTGTCTGCTTTGTTAAGGGAAAGAATGCCGGAGAGGCACTTTAAAGGGTTCAGTGTTGGAAATGATGCATTTGATCAAAGTTGGGTGAAGAGTGTCCATTGGTAAATGTAGGGGAAAGTTTGAGTGACGTTTTGGAAAAGCACTTTTGAGAACTGCCCCTGCTTTTACTGCAGCATCCATCAACAGAGATTGTTTCCAAATCCAAAGCTTTTTAGATAATATTCTCTCAGTCAAAAAAGAACAACCAAGGCTTCCACAGAGATGTCATGCTACAGAAGCCGATTCATTCAGTGAATCAATTGTTGTTTCATCATTAGAATTTTCAGCAAATTGCAATCAGTCCATCATCTACATCTCAGGGGATTTAATGGGGAGACTTAATTCTCATAATTTTAATGCAGAATTCTCATATTGCATTTTCCACTTTATACAAAACTTTACAATAAAATAAGCTTAAAAATAATTAAATAAAAAATTATGCCGTTATGCAACATTATGGGAGGACGATCTGGAATCCATGTGATATTTAGGACAGCTCAATGTAGTACAGCACAGTCAGCCTCATATAAATATTCATAAACCTAAAAGAAATATCAATGAACTATAAAAAGGTGCTCTATGTAAGTTTTTGACTGTACTAAAGCATAAAAATACCATAATATGTTTGCAGATATTTATTAAACATGCTGAGTTCACATACTTGTTTCTCTGAAAACCATTGCTACAGCCAGTTATTTTACTTTGACATTTGCGTTCCGTGTTGGAATTTCTATTTTTGTTTTGGTCAGTGCAAGACCGCCATTGCCAATTTACCCAATAGTATTTCGCCACCTCGGGTTGCCAGTTGGCGGAAAACACATGCAGTGAATTGCAGCCATGGAAGCCAGCGAACAAACTGGGTCAGAGATCGCAGATTCTACCCGACCTAAAAAGCCTCAGCATTTATCCAAAAATCTCTATGAACGCAAGCGTATTAAAACGCGATATCAGCTCATCATAAATCAATAAATCAATTAATTATCTTACAGTGTGTAAGTCTCCTCGCCTTCCAATGTCAACTGAGATCGCACCTGTTGCGTGTCTTCAAACTGGCAACCCGCGAGAGCGTTGAGTCTGAGGAGGAGGGGGCGGGGCGAACAATATTTAGAATTTGGACTGCAGTACCCATTTCAACCACTAGCTGTCATTCTTACATAAAGCACCTTTAACTGTCCAAAATGATCCTTTCGCCTCTCCCAAGCTGATCCTGATTGTTTCCTTAGACATTAGACCTGAAATAACGTGAAAACCTCAGGGTGATGTCCACACAGCTAGGCTACACAGTTTTGTACAAAGATCTTACATTCACACAAGTTCGTTCTCACTATAGAATATTATGCATTGGTTAAAAAGTTATATAAAATCATTGTATATACTGTACCTCTTGGCGATCATACTGCACCTTTGATTTGATTTCCATTATCCGCCCACATTGGTTATCGCCTTAGAATATATAAAGCGCCTTTAAAAAGAAATAAAAAGACGATAGGTGCTTGGCAAAAAAATGAAAAAAAAGGAGGGTAGTGAGGGAATGTGAAATCATTTACATGTAAATGAGTAATGAGGGATTGTGTAGGTCATAAACAGTGTTTCACATGAATGATAAAGTGCTCTGCATTTTTCCATTGTATTGATGTCAAACTGGGAGATGGAGAAAGGTCCCTGGTAGAATAGAATCAGGGGTCTCTCCAGGGTCACTGAAGGCGGAAACCAGGTCATCCATATTTAAAACTTTCCAGGCCGAGCATGGATGAAGGTCTCTGGTACTCTAAAGAGAGTAATATAAACTTCAGGACTGCAGGCAGTAGTCTACTGAGGGACCAGAGTCATTAGCTTAGATACTAATGGCTGGTTGGTCTACTTAGCTTTGGCTTCACCTCAGGTCTGCTGAATGTGTACTTACTGAAAAAGAGAGCAAGAAAGACTGAAAAGGACTGGTGACTAACATATGTTGTGATATGGATGCTGGCTCATCAGTCTCATCAGTTATCTATAAATAAACCTACGTATATATATATTCAACATTGGGGGGGTTGAACATTGGTATGCTGCCTGTTATTATTTTTTTAATAAAAAATAATAATCTGTTTTATGTGTAGCATTATTGGATAATTTATCTATCTATCTATCTATCTATCTATCTATCTATCTATCTATCTATCTATCTATCTATCTATCTATCTATCTATCTATCTATCTATCTATCTATCCTTCATAACTTTATGAAATTTATGTATAATCATTCATCAAATTCTAACATAGCTGAGGGATTCTAAAAAGAAAGAAATTATGTTAAATATTTAAACCGCCAGTAGGCGGCAGTGATTCGCTTTTTTATTGAGTGAGTCACTTAAAGCGGAACTTTTGAATCTTCGCAAATCTTCGTAAGATTTGCGAAGATTTCCTTCAGTGAATCACACTGTCATAAATACTCCAAGCGCAGCTCTGGACTACAATGACTACAACGCTCACCAGCGCAGTAGTTTTGCAAATACAGTACAAGAAAGAGGAGGTGGGTAATTTGCAAATACAGTACACTCGATGGAGGTGGGTAATTTTCGAAATTGTCTTATAAAGTCATAATATATACATTGTTTTTGAATTACCTTAAAGCATTTTGTCACTCTCGCGTGAACGTGAACATGAGGCGAGATTGTGTCGGGTCGGTGCAGCTCAACTTGCAAGTGCTGTTTTTTGGCGTAGACGTGCCAGAGGGTGTTAGTGCTCGCCTCAAACACACCACTACAAGTCAATTAACCACCGTAAGGACTTAGAAAACTATTTATGAAGGTAAAAAAGTTACTTAGTTCTGCTTTAAATCGTTCATTCAGCCAATTCGTTCAAAAGTCAGATTAATTTAGGAAGAAAACAAACACAGATGTGAATAATTTTGTCATTGATAATTACAGACACTATTGAAAAACGAACTAAGAAAACAGACGGCTGTTTTGGTAACTGGTTACAGTTACACTGATAGTTATGGCTAAATTGCAATGGATTAGCTAGCTAAAATATATGTGGAGTGTTACTTGGCTATTAGCCTACACAATATTCTCATACCTGCTTCTCAGTACATGCTTTATTCTTTTTAACGTCCCTCTTTGACCAGCAGTTTAATGTAGTTGGCTGGGCAGCGGTTCTCTTCATTTTTTGGTGCTACCCGTGCTCATTCAAACAGTACAGCACCACTCGCGTTGTTTTCCTTTCCCCTTCATCCCCCCCGCAAACTACGCCCCTGTATATATATATATATACACACACATACACACACTCACCGGCCACTTTATTAGGTACACCTTGCTAGTACCGGGTTGGACCTGCCTTAATTTTTTATGGCATAGATTCAAAATTTTTGTGGCATAGATAACTGCCTTAATGTTTGTGGCATAGATTCAAAAAGGTGCTGGAAACATTTTGGTCCATATTGTCATGATAGCATCACGCAGTTGCTGCAGATTTGTCGGCTGCGTATCCGTGATGCGAATCACCCATTCCACCACATCCCAAATGTGACCTATTAGATTGAGATGTGACTGTGGAGGCCATTTGAGTATAGTAAACTCGTCATGTTCAAGAAACTAGTTTGACATGATTTGAGCTTTGTGACATGGCGCGTAAACCTGCTGGAAGTAGCAATCAGGAGATGGTTACACTGTGGTCATAAAGGGATGGACATGGTCAACAACAATACTCAGGAAGGATGTGGCATTTAGGTCCAAAGTGTGCCAAGAAAATATCCCCCACACAATTACAATACCACCAGCAGCCTGAACCGTTGATACAAGGCAGGATGGATCCATGCTTTCATGTTGTTTACACCAAATTCTGACCATACCATCTGAATGTCACAGCAGAAATTAAGACTACGCATATATAGGAGTGAAACCTCCAACACTATATTGGCCATTGTTTCAGTTTCATTGTCCAAACCCAGAATGTTAATGATTCCTTGATGAATACGAATAGAAAGTTCAAAAGAACAGCATTTATTTAAAAAAGTTTTTTTTTTTGTGAAAATGTAAAAGTCTTTACAGTCACTTTTGATCAATTTAATGCATTCTTAAATGCGTACTAACTTTTGAACGTAATGTATGATATGTTAATTTATGAACTACCCGCACAAACTGATTCACTTGATTGAATCAGACTTTTTCAATGCCACAAGAGAGAAGATAGCTTTGGAGTGCATATTCGCTTTTTGCCTCCTCTCACTCTGTAGTAAAGCTGTGCTCAATACAGAGGAAAAAATACCTTTTTTGTTGTTTGTCCATTTTCAACCCAACTTGGGTTGTTTTTAACCCAGCATTTTTTAGAGTGTACTAAAAATACTGATACTGTAAATATGAACCATGGATCCATTGTATGTCACTTTGTATAAAGGCACCTTCTGAGAGCATTAATGAAAAATGTACTGTAGTTAAGTTAGTAGTGTTGCTACTTTTAGTAAATTACTACTAACACTGCTGGGAGTATAACATTTTTTTTTTTTTTAAACTCTATAGGATCTCTAGATGCGTGGCACTTGTGTTCCCGCAAGAATATCGGTCACGCTTCAAAATCAAGATCAAAACCTTCTATCTGCTGCCTGGAAGCAGTGTGGAGATCATGTAGACCCCTGGGAGATATGAGTTTGTGGCATACAGCATGCCGGTTTGGGTCACCTTGACCCAACTAGCAACAATGTCCCTCAGAGGACAGTAAACCCCCGCTGAGTGTGCAGACTTCAGAATGTGTTTGTCTTATTTCTTCTAAACATGGTCACTGCCTGATGTTCAGCCAAGCTAGATCAGGAGATCACAGGCTTTAAAAACTCCATCAAATTCACTGCCTCACTGACTCAATCAAAACACTTTTTTTTGGGGGGGGTGGGGGGGGGGGGCTATTTCCCCTGGAAGGAAANCCATAATCGCCTTTGTGAGTTTATAGACTCTGCTTCTTAGTTGCACCCGATCCAGTGCCCTGACACAAGCTGAGAGGAGGATTATAGGATTCTTCCATGAGGAGTGTAGTACTCATTAGGTCAGGGTTTAGTGGTGAAGGACAGAGAGTATGTTAGGGTGCAGTGGGCCAATTTACCAACGGAACAGACTAAAACAGCACAAATATTTCCTTTCTAGTCAAGGCTGGTTTACTCTGAATAGCAGGGTTGTGTGCCAAGCAGAATTGATTTGAGAATGCCTCTTAAATTCCTGAATTATATTTGAATTTTAATAGAGCTTGAGATTTGAGCAGATTTGAACCAGGGTCATTAAAACTACTAAAACATTTCTTAAAATAAAATAAACATGAACTAAAATAAAATATAAAAAGCTTAAATGTAATTTATTTCTGCTAGTTGCCATTACAATTTTTCCTATTTTTTGTTTAGTTAAAGTTGAAGTACTAAAATAACTAAATAAACTAAAAACTAAAACCTACTAACATATATATATATTTATACACTCCAGTCACATTATTAGGTACATCTGTTTGATTGCTCGTTAACACAAATATCTAATTAGCCAATCATATAGCAGCAACTCAATGCATTTAGGCATGTAGAAATGGTGAAGATCAAACTGATCATCAGAATGGGGAAGAAAGGTGATTTAAATGACTTTGAACATGGCATGGTGTCAGATGGGCTGGTCTGAGTATTTCAGAAACTGGTGATCTCTTGGGATTTTCATACACAAACATCTGTAGGGTTTACAGAGAATGGTCTGAAAAAGAGAAAATATCCAGTTCTGTGGTCAAAAATGCCTTGTTGATGCCAGAGGTCAGAGGAGAATGGCCAGACTGGTTTGAGCTGATAGAAAGGCAACAGTTACTCAAATAAGCACTTGTTACAACTGAGGTATGCAGAAGAGCATCTGTGACACAAAATAGGCCTTTTTCACAAGAATCGGAAATCACGTGACGCAGGGTAAATATCACTTCTTACCATTTCTGTTTTGTCTGTTTTCCAAGTCCCTTTTGTATAATCTACAAAGAAATTATTTTCTACTTGTTTTTAGCTTATGCGGCCACTCAGACCGTTGCTCGAATTTACCGGCAGGTGGATTTATATCACCAGCTGTCATTCAGTATAGGCTACTACGAAGCTACTCATTCAGCAATTCCCCCGATCGTATTACGTACGACGATTATTTATATAATTTATTCATTAAAAAAATTAACTCCCAATATATAGGCTACTTCAATGGGGGATATAAATTCGTGAGATACATAATATTGTTGTGAGTTTAATATGTTTTAAAAATATATAGCATGTAATCTCATATGGCATCACATCCCACATTCAAGCATATGTTATAACTAATCCTGATCGATAAAAATGATTAAACTAAGACATAATTAATTTCCAACACCACACTGTACACAACTATAAGCCTTTGCATTAATGTTGCAACAGCACAATACTGTGCATAATACACACTTTAAGATGATGACGACTGGAAAATATGAGTGAGAGATGACTGAAGTGTTTATATCCAGAAATATCAGGGTGCGAGCGGTCCTGTTTTATGAATCAGAGGATCAGGCTTGCATGATGAGGGAGCTTCCAGCTGATTTCCCCAGCACGTCGCTAAAAACACTCTATACATCCTAATGTGCATACTATCCACCCTAAATAGCACTGAATATTACACATAGACTACTATTTAGGATGGATGGTGTGCACGTTGAGACGCAGGCACTGTCTTTACAGCGCATGAAGTGCGATAATGCACAGCCACGCCAAACAGACAAGAAGAATATAACCAGTTTAACTGACATCACTTCGAATTATTTATTAAATTTAGCTCTTAATGAGAGCTCTGTAGTCTCACCAATAATTCACCAAGAACGTTCAAACATTTTCATGACATTGAATTCGTAAAACGACTTTGATTCCCGAGCTGGTTCTGATCGAGGCTATCTATCACTGTAACCGGAAAAACTTTTACACTGCGTGGATCGTTCCGGAAGCCAAAAACCCGGAAGTGTGAAATTGGCCTATTGGTCGAAGCTTGAAGCAAATGTGCTACAGCAACAGAGGACCACTCCGGTGCCACTCCTGTCCGCTAAGAACAGGAAACTGAGGCTACAATTCGCACAGGCTCACCAAAATTGGACAATAGAAGATTGGAAAAACATTTCCTGGTAGCCTGGTGGCCAATGTTCTCTGATTTTACATTCCATCAGTAAGAGCAGAGTGTGAAGGTTGAATTAGCAGTGCAATAGCTGTCCATAAAATATTGTAATCCACACAGCACAATGGGAGACATATCAGAGTTCAAAAGAGGACAAATTGTTGGTGCGCGTCTCGCTGGTGCATCTGTGACCAGGACAGCAGGTCTTTGTATTGTATTGAGAGCTATAGTATCCAGGATAATGTGGCCATACCACCGTTGCAAGCCAGTGTTGAACAACCTATTCACACGGCCACATATTGTGTTTGAAAAGGTACACATATCCTCCTTTATGTAGTATGCTGTAGTTTTGGTTTTTACCAGTGTGTCTACAGATCTGAAAAAGGTACCAGTGCTCTATCGACCAACAGCAGAAGATGTGGGGGTGCAGTAAATGATGCTTTTATATGGTGCTTCAAATTGAATTAACTCCCCCAATGGATTTACAGCTTCTAGCATAATGAAGCCTGAGAGCAGACTCTCCTGCACAGTAAAACACCTGATCTAATCTCTGTCGTTCCCTTCCCCTCTCTCCTTCCACAGTGTTCATTTAGTCTTTCTTACTTTTATTCACCACACTAGCCTGGCGATCTTTTGTGTGTGGTTTGCTCTTTGACCAGAATTTGCTGGCAATCATCACTGTGGTTTTTGATATACATTTATAATTGATTTAAAAGTGTTTTAATGGAAAGTGCTGTATTGTTGAGCAAGTGTGAAAGGCTGATAGGCTCTGTTCAGAATAAGAATGACTATATGCTCAGATAAGAATCTCCCTCGTTCAAACCAACCTCTGCGGCCTCCTGCTTTTGTCAAAATACTCAATAAAGGATTTCACAATAATGATGTTGACTTATCAGTTGGCCGTCTATTAAAGAAGGGTGATGTGATAGAGCATGTCCTTCCCATACGTGAACTTAAAAACCTAAACCCAATCTTTCAGCAGTTACAGAAAGTCTGAGAGACTTTATGACAAAGTCATTCTAATTAACCTTGAATAAAAGCAACAGCACAAAAGCATATTGAAAAAAAAACAGCTTCTTTGTTTGAAAAAATGACTCTCTACTCCCTTCATTTCAGTCCATAAAGGCAATGTGAAAGGACACTCTAAAAGGAGACTCTAACGGTGAAATGATCTGGGGTCTTTAAGAGTCAATGCACAGCATATGGACCACATCTCTGCATTAGCAGTCACTCATGACCATTGAGTGAAAACAGCAGCAAAGTGCTATTTGCACATACTGTGAATAGCATGAGGTGACCATTTTCATTTTGTGTGAATCACACATATTTTACAGAATTAATTTTGTACAAATAGTCTCTGGCTGTTAATTTTCATTTCAGGCCCCATGTGCTGTGAAAAGGTACATTAGGCCAACTATGAAAAACCATATAAATTAAGCAGATTATACATCCCTTTATTTAAAAAAAAAAAAGAAAGTGAATTTGCAGAATGTAATGTTAGAATTACAACATTTCAATTTATAGTTCTGCTCATTTGTAACTGTAATTCTGCATTTTAAAACAGGTAATTTCATAATAGCTTTAGTAAAACCCAATGCTCAAATTTTAACCTTCACTTTGACCCAAAATGAACATATTTATGGTGGTTTCACAGCTTTTATGTGCCTGTTAAAGTACCGTCATTGTTGAAGAGGGAATGGGCACCTATGGTACTGCAATAAATACTTGAAACATCTTCATACCCTCCATAGCATTTCACGTCTTTACTTTAAAACAAAAAACTGTTATCATTTGAGCCAGACTATGATAGAGTTTTGAGCACCCTTCTAAAAACTTAAATTGGACATCCTACAGTGTTGTGGACTCTTATTTTTAAAGGTATTGTTCAACAAAAAAAATAAAAATTGTCATCATTTACTCACCCTCAAGCTGTTCCAAACCTGTGTTGCGTATGACTAACTTTCTTCCCTGGAACAAGATTTTGTATTTATTTTTTATTTTTCAAGATTTTTGGTCCAGTGAACAGAAATAGAAACAATTTCACAATGCAACAAACTAAGTTGTTGTAAATGTATTAGTATATTGTTCGTATTGCTATATCTCCTATATCTTAAGCAATCATACAATCCACAAGCACTTGTTAGGAAAGAAGAAGAGACTAAAATTTTGTAGCAGCTCAGCTATGACATTTTTGGGGCCTTTTTGAGCAGTACTGATTTCCATAGTCTTTCATTCAGTCAGCAAAATCCCTCAGCTTTCTGTTCCATACAGTGACAATGCCAGAGAACATAACGTTCATCGCTCCCCTTCTTTACTTCTAACTCCTCTCAACAGATGGACGTTAGAGTTGGCGTTCTTCAGAATGCTTGTTTATTTGAAGGTAACTGCTCAGAGTTTCTACTCAGTACTGTTTACTTTGTTCCTCTAGCCACAGCACCATTTACCTCAGAAAATGTATTGTCTATACTCATCAGCAAAATCACATTCAGGGAAAAGCTGGCCTAATATGACATATTCTGAATTACTATGCTAAAGCACTTCACTCAGAGCAGTTTCCTTTGAAATCTCAGTGAAGGTGAAATACAGGTAGATTGTTAATGTATTTAATTTACTTTAATTAAAAAATATATATAAAAAAATAATATTTATATACTAAATGATTGATAATAATATGAAAATATACATAATATAAAAACAATAAAATTTTTGTAAGTCTGTCATCTTTGAATTATCTTAATTTCATGGCCTTTTCTTAGCAAATATCGAGATTATATATATATATGCGAATAATTCAATCAATCAGCATATCATATAACAAATTTGATTCATATTTTAATCGATTGACAGCCCATAATTTAATTTTGTCACATAACCTAATTAGTAAAGACTGAGAATAGCACTCAATTAGGCCTGCAATATCTACCACATCAGATCTCTTCTGAATAAGACTTATCTAAAAGACTGAAGCTCAATTGAGCAGGGAGAATTCAGCTGGAGAGAGGAACTATGGATGAAGCAGTGGGCCTCTAGTTAGATTATACAAGCAGTTAGATATGCCATTCTCTCTTTCTTGCAGTCTCTCACTCTGTCTATTTTTCCCTTGGGTGGTAGCACAGGGAGAACACACACTGACACACTGTGTTCTGAGCAAAGTGAGACTGACAGCTGCTGGAGCTCACCTTAAACACACTTTAATTGAATTACCAGCCAAGCACATAGCCAGACACGTTGGATGCACTGACTGAAAATGTGGGGGACAATTTCTAATTTCATTTTCTAAGCGGTGCAGAAAGCTTTGCCTGATGAATTTCATGAGCTGGAATTTGTGCCTTGAGTGCTTCATACACATTGCATACAAGCAAGCAGACTTCTTATGGAATGATTTGAATATCACTGTCTCCAGTGAAATTATTACCTTGGCATGTGTGCCATGAGTATGCTATGTATTTAGTATAATAGGTCAAGGTGTAATGTAATTGCACCTGCAAGCTCGTACACATTGTACAAAGTTCTGTAAAATACATATTTGTTCAGTTAAGAATTTTAAAATACTGTATAATACTGTGTGTGTGGCAATGTATATGATCAAAGTTAATACTGTATCTGAAAATGATAGTGTTACCTATTTTAAAATGGACACTTCTTTTATTATACCATGTCGTTTGTTATCTGTGTTTAGCAATGAACAAAGGCTGATTTTATTCAATAAAACCGATGGTTATTTTGTCCTATGGAAAATCTGCAGAGGAAGTTGCCTCTAAACTAACTGAGGCCATGTCATCGATTTCAATCTGGCTTGAACAATCCTGTCTGCAATTGAATATATCTAAAACAGTTACCATGTTTTTTTCTAAAAATAATATAAATATAGAACCTGAAGTTTTTATATCTGGAGAAAGGTTACAGGTCGTTACAGAATATAAATATTTAGGATTATATATAGATTCAAATCTCAATTTCAAAACTCACATCAAAAAAGTTAGTAATAGGATTAAGTTCAGTTTAGCAAATTTCAGATTCATTAGAGATTTCATGTCAACAGAAGCTGCTAAATTATATTTCTTTTCCATGATTTTATCCCACATAACATATTGCTTAATAAGCTGGTCTAATACCCACTCTACAACAATAAAACCATTAGAAAGATTATACAAACAAGCATTAAAAATACTGGATAAAAAACCATACCACTACCACCACTGTAGTATTCTGAGGAAATATCAGTTACTTACCTGGGATAATCTAATTAAATTTAAAAACATTTGTTTAATTTACAAAATTAGATATGGNTTTATCCCACATAACATATTGCTTAATAAGCTGGTCTAATACCCACTCTACAACAATAAAACCATTAGAAAGATTATACAAACAAGCATTAAAAATACTGGATAAAAAACCATACCACTACCACCACTGTAGTATTCTGAGGAAATATCAGTTACTTACCTGGGATAATCTAATTAAATTTAAAAACATTTGTTTAATTTATAAAATTAGATATGGCTTAGCACCTCCTCCACTATGTGATTTTATACATTTCAGATCCAGTGAGGTTAGGGTAACTAGAGGGGCAGTGAGGGAAGACTGCATCATACCCCGGAGAAAAACAGCTTTTGGTCAGGCCGTTTTCTCCGTAAGAGCAGTTCAGCAATGGAACACAGTGCCGGCAACCATTATAGAGTCTTTGTCATTCTTTTCATTAAAAAATAATGCAAAATAATGGCTTGTAGAGAGCCAAACTTGTGGGCACTAATGCTTTTATGTGTGTATTTAAACATTATATCATTTTTTTTTTTTTTTAATTATTTTTTTATTTTGTACTTGTGATTATTTTTAAAGGTTGCCTTGTTTAAATCTGGCTGGGGGACTACCGATGAAAATTAGCACTTTTGAGCTAACTCGGGTACATTTACATTGTTTTAATGTTTGTTTTTTTTGTGTGTGATTTTGTACTTGTCATTATTTTTAAAGGTTGCCTTGTTTAAATCTGGCTGGGGGACTATCGATGAAAATTAGCACTTTTGAGCTAACTCGGGTACATTTACATTGTTTTAATGTTTATTAATGTACATTGTCCCCTTTCAAATAAAGAAATGAAAGAAATGGTACTGTATAATGGTTGGGCTCTAGGCTACATACACAATAATTCAAGGCAGCTTGATTTTAAACTTTCAATCTTATTTTTATTTCAACTCAAAATGAAAAAAGTACAATCTGTGATATAGCAATTGTTGTTTTTATCAAGAATGTTTCATTCATAATGGTTGCATCCGAAAGCTTAGGCAGCTGACTTATTGGCTGCATCTGAAATCTGAAAAATGCTTCTTTCAGTGGATGCATTCCAAGGTAGGAACCCTTCATCTAAATGATTTTTAAAGGCAGTACAAATGTATTCTTCGCTGCCTTTGATATCCCACAATCCCATGCATTCTATTCTGTGACAGTTAAAGGAAAAATGAAAATGTACTCACCCACAAGACATCCTGGGTGTATATGACAAACTTCTTTCAGACGAACACGATCAGAAATATATTTAAAACATATCCTGACTCTTCCAAGCTTTATAATGGTAGTGAATGGCGCTCTTGATTTTGAAGTCCAAAAAAGTGCATCCATCCAACATAATCTCCACACAGCTCCAGGGGGTTAATAATGGCCTCCTGGAGTGAAGCGATGGGTTTTTGTAAGAAAAATATCCATATTTAAAACTTTATAAACTAACTAGCTTTGGCAGACAACCAGACCATGCAAGTCAACTTGCGCCAAAAGAGTAACCCCTGACGCGATGTATGACGTAGGATGTAGGAGTCTTCTGTGCTTCCATATTCGTCATTGCATCATGTGTTGGGTCAGGGGTTACTCTTCCACCGTTACTCGATTTTTATAGTCCGTCTGCCAGAAGCTAGATTTTTTAGTTTATAAAAATTTTAATATGGATTTTTTTCTTACAAAAACCCATCGCTTTACTTCAGAAGGCCTTTATTGGAGCCGGGTGGATATCTTGATGGATGGAGGCACGTTTTTGGACTCATTTCCATTATAAAGTTTGGAAGAGTCAGGATATTTTTTTTATATAACTTTGATTGTGCTCGTCTGAAAGAAGAGAGCCATATACACCTAGGATGGCTTGAGGGTAAGTAAATCCCTTTAAGCAAAAAAATAAAGATGGTGTTTGAACGTTGCATTTAGCTGTCTGTTTCTGTGTAAATGTAAGGGGTTTTTTACTAACGTTTTTGCACTTTTTGTTATTTCTAGGGAGAAAGTAGTATTGTAGTAATTAAATATTTGCTTAGTTATCAAAGCTCGCTCTATTTTGTTGTACTTCATTAAACCGTTATGCTTCCTAAGAGGTCTGTCCGAAATCAATTTCGTGAGGCATCAGTTTTCGTGCCTATGAAGTCATTGCCTGATAGAGCAACGAGGCAAGAAGACAGCTGCCTAAGCTTTCGGACACAGCCAGTAGCCATGTTTACATGTACACTTTTTTTGTCATTCCGATTAAAATCATTCCGATTGAAAGATTCGGTGAACTGTGCCGGCGCTTTCAATCGGATTGACCTTGTGACATGCGCACATTAGCCTATGTCCTGTTTGCCGCCTCCTGTCAACATGGAGTTCCATTATTTCTAATGCGCGCTATTTTTATGTAAAGTGTTGCTCTTAATCAAGCAACAGCGTGAATTTGTAGCATATTACTGCTTAAAGGTATGAGGAAAAGATGGGCGCAGGAAGCAGACCTTTTTGGTGGCTGTGCATCTCTATGTCACGATTCATGGGTTCACCGACTCATTCTCGCTCTGTGTGTGTGTGTGTGTGTGTGTGTGTGTCTGTGATCGTGCTGATAAGTTGATCAGCGCCAGCTGTGTCTAATCAGCACTGCTATGTAAGACCTGTGCATTCTGTCTTGTGTTGTCAGATCGTTGGTGTTGCTATCGTGTTCCCTGGTTGTGTTTGAGTCTCCCTGGTTCTGTTTTTCATCCTTCTGTGGATTATTGTTCCTGTCTTCTGTGGATTGTTTTGTACATGTCTTCTGTGGATTTCATTCTGGATTCACCTCGGAGGAACACGGCTGTCCATTGCGTCCCTGCGCTGCCAAGAGTGACTGTTTATTTGCACATGCTTCATCTGACTCTTGCTCTCTTCCTAGCTTGGACTTTTCTAAATAAGTTATATTTCACATTCGCTACTGAATCTTCCTTTGTGTTCGTGACACTCTAAGGAGAATCTCAATACTACCCCTCCCTCCCCCAAAAAGCAGAAGTGTGTGGATGAAGGTCGGTAGTAATAATACTCTGAGTTCCTTCAGTGTATTTAATAAATGTTTCAGTTTTACTCCATTTTAATTTTGCCACTGCATTCTGACGACCCCTGGCCTCTTGACGTGATAACATAGACTCAAAGTAATCGTTTTAACGCGTTTACATGGCAGAATTTTTATTTTGTTTGGTTTATTGAAAGGTTTATCCCACCCCTCTCAAACCGATTACAATTTCATTCGGTTTGGGCATTTTTATTCCGATTGAGGTGTTTACAGGTCCTTCTCAAAAAATTAGCATATTGTGATAAAGTTAATAATTTCCCATAATGTAATGATAAAAATTAAACTTTCATATATTTTAGATTCATTGCACACCAACTGAAATATTTCAGGTCTTTTATTGTTTTAATACTGATGATTTTGGCATACAGCTCATGAAAACCCAAAATTCCTATCTCAAAAAATTAGCATATTTCATCCGACCAATAAAAGAAAAGTGTTTTTAATACATAAAAAGTCAACCTTCAAATAATTATGTTCAGTTATGCACTCAATACTTGGTTGGGAATCCTTTTGCAGAAATGACTGCTTCAATGCGGCGTGGCATGGAGGCAATCAGCCTGTGGCACTGCTGAGGTGTTATGGAGGCCCAGGATGCTTCGATAGCGGCCTTAAGCTCATCCAGAGTGTTGGGTCTTGCGTCTCTCAACTTTCTCTTCACAATATCCCACAGATTCTCTATGGGGTTCAGGTCAGGAGAGTTGGCAGGCCAATTGAGCACAGTAATACCATGGTCAGTAAACCATTTACCAGTGGTTTTGGCACTGTGAGCAGGTGCCAGGTCGTGCTGAAAAACGAAATCTTCATCTCCATAAAGCTTTTCAGCAGATGGAAGCATGAAGTGCTCCAAAATCTCCTGATAGCTAGCTGCATTGACCCTGCCCTTGATAAAACACAGTGGACCAACACCAGCAGCTGACATGGCACCCCAGACCATCACTGACTGTGGGTACTTGACACTGGACTTCAGGCATTTTGGCATTTCCTTCTCCCCAGTCTTCCTCCAGACTCTGGCACCTTGATTTCCGAATGACTTTGGACCACTGAGCAACAGTCCAGTGCTGCTTCTCTGTAGCCCAGGTCAGGCGCTTCTGCATCTGTTTCTGGTTCAAAAGTGGCTTGACCTGGGGAATGCGGCACCTGTAGCCCATTTCCTGCACACGCCTGTGCACGGTGGCTCTGGATGTTTCTACTCCAGACTCAGTCCACTGCTTCTGCAGGTCCCCCAAGGTCTGGAATCGGTCCTTCTCCACAATCTTCCTCAGGGTCCGGTCACATCTTCTCGTTGTGCAGCGTTTTTTGCCACACTTTTTCCTTCCCACAGACTTCCCACTGAGGTGCCTTGATACAGCACTCTGGGAACAGCCTATTCGTTCAGAAATTTCTTTCTGTGTCTTACCCTCTCGCTTGAGGGTGTCAATGATGGCCTTCTGGACAGCAGTCAGGTCGGCAGTCTTACCCATAATTGCGGTTTTGAGTAATGAACCAGGTTGGGAGTTTTTAAAAGCCTCAGGAATCTTTTGCAGGTGTTTAGAGTTAATTAGTTGATTCAGATGATTAGGTTAATAGCTCGTTTAGAGAACCTTTTCATGATATGCTAATTTTTTGAGATAGGAATTTTGGGTTTTCATGAGCTGTATGCCAAAATCATCAGTATTAAAACAATAAAAGACCTGAAATATTTCAGTTGGTGTGCAATGAATCTAAAATATATGAAAGTTTAATTTTTATCATTACATTATGGAAAATAATGAACTTTATCACAATATGCTAATTTTTTGAGAAGGACCTGTATATGGAGCATTTTCATTCGGATTGGACTTTTAAACCGATTACATTGCTCCATGTAAACATACTGTCTCGTTGCCCTATCAGGCACTGACTTCAAAACTAGCACCCGAAACTGATTTCAGACAGACTTCTGAGACAGCATAATGGTCTAATGATCTACAACAAAATAAAGAGTGCTTTCGTGATAACTAAGCAATTATTTAATCACTACAACACTAATTTCTCACTAGAAATGAAATCAGAAGTTGAAAAAGTTGTTCAAAAACACACCACCAAATGCAACTTTCAGACACCATTTTATATTTTAGCTCAACTGTCACAAAATCAAACGCACAGGATAGTGGGATATCATAGGCAGTGAAGGATACATCCATGCTGCTTTAAAAAAAAATCTATCAAATGAAAGCATCTCAGTAAACAGGATGTTACACAATCATTGGATCCAGACATGCCTTGTTGCCTTCCTAATTCTGTTTCTCAGCTTTCAGATGCAGCCAGTGTTTTCACCTTTTTTACATCATTTGTTCACTTGAATTTATCATCCATTACTCTGATGAAGGGGGAACACACTAATTAGATGTTCTCAAATGCAAATTCATAATGATCTGAAAAAGTGATTATACTTGTAACCTGTCGGAAATTAGGCATTTCATGTTGGTGCTTATTACCTGAAATTATGCTTATTAGCATGACTAAACACCAAGTAGTTTTCATAATTCTCAAATGCAGACATTAAATTACCTAAAAACGAAAATTCTGTCATTGTTTACACAACCTCACGCTGTTCCAGCCAGTATGACGTTCTTTCTTGCGTGGAGCATACATCTTTCAATATAAGCTAATGAAAGTGAAGGGTGACTACAGCTGTAAAAAGACGCAAAAGCACCAGGAATGTATCACTGACGAGGTCTGTATGACACGTGGACAAGGTTTGTAAAATTATTTGATAATTTTAATCTTGTTCTATGAACTGGATCAACTGATTCACTCTAAAGATCCAATTCAAAAGAATGATTCATTCGTGAATTAGACATGGCTACTTTTCACATATGTGTCCTATGGAGAACACTGTTTTCATTGAAGTGATCCAGTTCAAAAGAATAAATCAGAAATCAGAAATTGAAAATCATTTTTTCAATTTCTGAAGGATGTAAGGCACTAGTAAAGCTGAAATTTCTCCATGTCTTGAGTGGACAATTTTCTCACCTCTCACTGTGGCCTCATCCATCTCCTAAATAACACCAGACCTTTCCTAAATCTACACGACAGCTGGAGAAAGCCCCTATCAACAGCAATTCTGCTATCCTTTGTCTATACATGTATATGTGTCAAGCACAAGGCTGAAAGACAACATCAGGCACCGGTGACAACCCATGTGTCATCTGAAAAAAAATCTCTGCCCTTAAAAAGACTGAGCTTGAAAGAGACACTATTTTGCGGCACATAAGTCAGCCTTTGAAGGTAAACAGGTCTACTATGGCTTTCCAGGACTCACAGACTGAGGCAACAAAAGGGTGACTGTAAAAAAAAAATGCCACAGGAGGGGAAAAAAATGGGAAAAACTTCTCGTTTCTTAATGTACACCATATATGATACATTTGTGATTAGTGAAATGATAGACTGACGTGTCACGTTAATGTAGGAAAATGACATTTCCATTATATGCTGATGAAATGTACCTTGATTCAAAGTTTGAAGGCGAGTTTACACCAAAGACGATAAATATAACGATAAAGATATATATATATATTTTTTTTAAATCTTTCTAAATTTAGTTGTCCACACGACAACTATAATGATAACAGCACAGGGAAACGACATCACTGGAATCACAACAATATTTTTTCAACAGATGAACGATAAAAACTTTGACAGCCAATCAGAATCTATCCTGAAAGAGCTCCAGCATTAAAGTGACAGATGTCAAAACAGTGTGCTTATAATAAACAGAACAATATTTCTGTCAGGACCACTACCGTCAAAGAAGATTGACAGTTAGCATACAGTTTGGATTGGTGGTATGGTTCTATTCTGGGCAAAAATTCCCTGCCCGTTCATGCAGCCTTCCATGGATAAGAGCAGGGAAAGCAATGATAACCCCCCTTAGACTTAACAGAATTGAACCAACATTGTAGATATCATTAATGTTCAATAACTTAATGTACAACATAATTAAATGAATATAAATTAGTCTGAATCAAAGAGGAATATCAAAAGGCCAAGTCCTGACTGAGCGAGAGGAGGAGCTGGGGATGGAGGAAGAGCTGGGGATGGTAATTAGCTTCTAAACAAAGCGATAAAGCTGCTGATAATATTAAATGGACCTTAGGGATTCTGTGACAGGCAACATATTCCTATAAGTAGACGTGGATCAGCTGATGCAAGCTTGACTGACATGCCCTGCCAGAACTAATGCTACGCTTGATTGTGTGTTGGTCTGGACACTAATATAGTTCTTGTTAGTTATCTTTACAGTTGTCGTTCTTGGTGTGAACAGGATGGCTAAACACCGTAAGAGTAAAGAAATGGTACACATTTACAATTTTTATTTACTGAATATGCTGTGTAAATATCAAATATGCTGTGTAAATATTCACAGTGCATGTTTTAAAAACAAAGCATCAACCTTTGAATACGCTGACCCTTGTTCAGTAGCAATTAACTCCATTTTTATAATTGTGCACAAGACCTACACAATGGTCTGGAAGAATCTTGCAGCATATTTCACTTTGCAAAACAGCTTCAGTTCAGCAAAAATTATATACTTTTGTAACCTTTTCCACCTGTTTTCCAATTCTTAGTAATAGCTGTTCTGAGAGCTGCTTTAATCAAAGCATGGTTTTTGTGAATATAGCAAATTCTACATTTGCAGGGCTTTCAAAATGCTTAGAGAACCTCGTACCAACACCTCTCTGATCTTGCCTCACTGATTGGACTCTAGGTTACTGACTCCAAGCTGCTTTTAGAGAAGTCATTACCCTAGGGATTCCCATACTTTTTTCCACCACGCACTGAGAATGTATACTATAGTGCGTTCAAAAAGTAATAAAAAAAAATGCTTTCTTTTTTAAGCAGACTACATTTGCTGATTTTTGTAACTTAGCTGAAGATCAGATTCAAGCGATTTGATTTTGTTGTTTTTTTTTTATGACCAATTTATGAAGAAATCACAAATTTGTCATGTACTTTTTCCTGCAGTTGTAGAAGTGATGTTGACTGATCTGAGAAAAAATAGTTTATGCATTTTATGTTCTGTATTTTCTCATTTCACAGGCATGGTTTTGTTTTTATCAAATGTGCAGAATCGGGCCACAGTTAATATAAGGGGATCACATTATGACTGTTCTCTCAAGCACAGGGCTGAAGGATCACATCTGAATTTGTCATTTCATCTGCAATGGTTTGAAGCCATTCTGTCGATTACTTTTGCAAACCTTACAGTGTCTAAAGGACTTTGGCAGCAAAACCTGAAGCACATTTTTGGTGCAGGCTGCTTTCAAAAATGTGATTACAGCCTCTTAACTTTGAAATTCTGACCCACTATTGTCTGGAATTACGTTTTACCACCTCTCTGGACAAATGTTTTGGATTAAATGTAAGTAGATTTATTGCTTCTATCTTCGCAAAAACAAACAATGTGGTTGATCCACATTTTTTGTTGACATTTAGGCACAAAGAAAGCACAGTAAATCGATTGCAGCTCCAAATAAGATGACCTTGTCCTAAGAGAGACAGGGATTGATCAATACCTATACTGAGAAGGTGACCTCTTACTTGAGTCACCTGGGCACTAGCTCTTCAGGGATGTGTGCTGTACATCTGAATGAGAGGAGCATGTGCTCTCCCAAAGAACTAATGACTTCAGCTTCAAAAATAACCCCCTTGAAACAATCCGTCACAGCTGGAGTTGAGCACGGTTCAATCTGCGTCCCGGTTTAGAGGTTTATTTCTGCTCTGGCTCATACACTCTGGTGACTATATGACAGGCACTGAGCTTTCAGCACACCTATCAATCAAAAAACGTGCATAGAGACCAACATATCTATCAATGAGGAGAGAGCTGCACTAGTCCATCAGTTCTCTTCTAATGACCCCCACCTGGTGTAAACATAAGGACTGACTCGGCTCGCTCTCTGGTTCTCTAATGGTGTGGACACTGGCCAGCTCAATGGTGTTTCCATTAGAAGTTCACTGCACCTTCAGCTTTCATCCATCTAAAAGGCTTCCATTTGAAAACATCTTGCACCATGAAATAAAAAAAGTCTGTGAATCCACAAAAATCAGTATTTCAGCACAAATATCTGCAACTTACTGGCAGTGTCCGAAAGCTGAAAAATGCTGTAAACAGAGGTGGAAAGGCAACAAGGCACATCTGAATTCAATGTTTGCATCACATCCCATCTACTAAAATGGCTTCATCTGGTTGGATTTAAAAAGCACAGATTTTTGCAGCCAATGATATCCTACAGTCCTTTGGGGCATTGTATCCAAAAATTGAAAGAAGTATTTATTTATATTTTTTATTTAAAACATTACATATATACACTACCACTAAAAAGTTTTATAAAATGTTTTTGAAAGAAGTCTCTAACGTTTACCAAGGCTGCATATATTTTATTTAAAATACAGTAAAAACAGTAATATTGTGAAATATTATTACAATTTAAATAAACTGTTTTCCATTTTAATATATTTTGAAATGTAATTTATTCCCATAATGGCAAATTCTCAGCAGCTATTAAACCAGTCTTCTTCAGTGTCACATGATCCTTCAAGAAATCATTTTAATATGCTGATTTGGTGCTCAAGAAACAATTCTTATTATTATAAGTATTGAAAACAATATTTTTGTGGATATTACTGTAATATTTTTTTTCAGAATTCTTTGATGAATAGAAAGTAGTGGAATAGCAGCAAAGTAAAAAAAAATAAACTGTATTTTGTTGAAACAAAAATCTTTTGTAACAATTTAAAAGTATTTACTGTCACTTTTGATCAATTTGATGTGTCCTTGCTGAATAATTTGTTTTTGTTTTTAAATCGCACTGACCTAAAACTTTTGATGTGCAATGTGTATTATAAATAAATGTATTTTCAACCACTTCCAGCCACTTCAACAGATATATTTTTTATGACTCAATATCCTTTAATACTTGGGTTATCACCAAAGTGCATGTAAATTTGTTTTAGATCAATAGACTTGGCATGCCTTGGAAGTCTGTCTAAAGCAACTTGAACAAACTTATTTATTTTTTATTATTTATTTTTAACTGTCACTGTCATGGTGTATATTTTCTGGCATAGAAAGGTAACTTCTTTTACTAATAGAAGTGGCAGCAAATGGTAAAGAGACAGTTTATTCATTGTTTACTCAATTATTCGATCCAGAGTGAACTAGAGTGCTTTCAAACGAACTCAAATGGATCAGTACATTAGCATCAGAACGAGGTTTCTCAGCAGTATTGACAGACAAACACTTTATATTGCCAAATAAAAGTCATCATACTTCCCTTCATCACATCATGCGCCTCCGCTCTCCACGGACAATCCTAACTTAAAGACTTTCCTAACCAACAGCAAATGTAACAGTCAACAAGCAATAGTACATTTGGTTGAGTGCTTGGGTCTGATTTCTGTTTAGGACACAGTGTTATACATGCTGTGGACATTAAAAACCATCATACAAGTCACATTATCTGATATTCAAATTGTCAGCTGCATCGCTGAAGAGCGGTCGCATCACAGTTTGGTATAGCAATTCAAAATATGTCCATGCACAGTATGCATCGCTCCCTGTTATTTCCGAAAGGCCTGGGCTTTACACAATTCAGAGCCTCCATTAAAGTCCATTAAAATACAGGCAGCTAAGAGAGGGAGGTGTAGAGGTTGATGGATTTGTGCATTAACCACGCCGCAGTGTTAAAAGCATGCTGGCAGGATTAGTGACAACATTGCTTGTTTAAACAAATGCCTCGCCATTCGTGTTTTTCAATTCTATTAAGAACAATAAGGGGCAAGGCGTTTTAAAAAGACACAAATGTGAGGCAGAAACACAGTACCAGCATCTCTTTTTCTTTTTCAACACTTTAGTCTCTCTAGAATCAATCAGCTATACTGCTGTGACATGACCACACAGGTCACTAGAGGGAAAGATCATTTTCATGAAAGCATACTTGTTTCTTCTCTCTTTATCTCTTCATAAAGTGGAACTCAGCAAGGGAAGTGGCAATGAAAACAAAAGCGGCATCTGGTGTATGCTCACTTTTTTGACCTTTGCTTCTCATCGTTAATCAAAGATACAGCATGGGCCTTTTAATGGGGAATACCACAACACACTCTGTAAAACTCTACGCAGTGAAAACAGATCTCTCCAGCTAAAAAATGTTACTGGTTGCATCTAATATTTTCTAGTTGGCTTTTTCCTTTGCATTTTTGTGATTCCTCAATTTCCTGGTAGATGGCTGTGGACAAAACACAGTGGACCAACACCAGCAGATGACATGGCAGCCCAAGTCATCACTGACTGTGGAAACTTCACACTGGACTTCAAGCAACATGGTTTCTGTGCCTCTCCTCTCTTCCTCCAGACTCTGGGATCTTGATTTCCAAATGAAATGCAAAATTTTCTTTCATCTGAAAAGAGGACTTTGGACCACTGAGCAACAGTCCAGTTCTTTTTCTCTTTAGCCCTAAGTCTTTGGTTCAGAAGTGGCTTGGTACGTGGAATGTGACAGTTGTAGCCCATTTCCTGAAGACGTGTGTGCGGTGGCTCTTGATGCACTGACTCCAGCTTCAGTCCACTCCTTTTGAAGCTCTCCTAAATTCTTAAATCAGCTTTGCCTGACAATCTTCTCAAGCCTGCGGTCATTCCTTTCACTTGTACACCTTTTCCTACCACACTTTTTCCTTCTAGTCAACTTTCCATGAATATGCTTTGACACAACACTCTGCGAACAGCCAGCTCTTTCAGCAATGACCCTCTGTGGCTTACCCTCATTGTAGAGGGTCTTGATTATCGTCTTCTGGACAACTGTCAAGTCAGCAGACTTCCCCATGACTGCTGTTGGGATTACTGACCTAAACCCATTATTTATACCCTGAGAATGGTAATTTAATAGAATTTGAAATTAAATATTCTAATAACTTGAGATACTGATTTTTTATTTTGATGAGCAGCAAGCTGTAATCATCAAAATGAAAACAAAAAAGTTTGGAAATATTTTACTTTGTCTAATAAATCTAGAATATTTTTTTAAGTTTTACTTTTTGAATTAAATTACAGAAAAAAAAAATTCATGATCTAATTTATTGAGATGCACCTGTACATAGCGAAGTACACAGAAACACTCATTACAACTAACAGTAAACAAATATATAAAGACCAGTGTTGGGTAAGTTACTTTAAAAAAGTAATCCACTACAAATTACAAATTACTACATTAAAATTGTAATTTGATTACATTACTGATTACTGCATGTAAAAAGTAATCAGATTACTAATTACTTTACATTCAAGTTACTTTGAAACCTACAAAAATACACCACAAACTGAAACTCATAGTTCTTTCTGTAATTTAATATTGACTGAAAAATATTACAGAAGTATGAAAACAGCAACTTGACTTAAAAATATTCGTTAATCATCTATAGGTAGCTTATTCATTCTGAGGACACTCAACGACCACGTCATCTGTGAGCGTGAGATTCTAACAAACTAAAAATAACGTATAAATGAAATATAAACTAATAAATATATTAAATATTGTACACTTGTTAATGTTTATTTTTGTTTGCAGTTTTTTTATAGTATTTAATGATTATGAATACATATTAAGCATGACAAACCATACAATCGATTAAACAACAAAGCTGGCAGGTATGGTATGTATGATTACAAAATAAAGTCATTAAGATTGTTATTAATATTATTTTATAAAATAACATGTAGGATAAAAGTAGGCCTAGTTTTATCATGTGTTGAGCCGTTTCTGTGATAGCTCCAGCTCTCCGACGCACAGTTATAGGCTACATCAGCGTTCGAATTTACTCACTTCATTTCGTTTACTATAGATATAGTGCACTCAAATGACATAAACTATATAGGGATTAGTGAATCGGAGAACGAGTGAGCGGTTTCGGACACAGCTTAAACATTCCTTGCTGTGTGTAGCATGTATGTGTGTGGTAGCTTAACTGTGTTTATGTTTGTATGTAACTGCATTAAAGACAGGAAAAAATTGCTGAAAACATTTATAATAACATTTGAAAACAGTATTGTTCAGAAGTTACCTTCCCTCCCGATCCTGAACAAATCGCCTAAACACCAAATCTAGCTTGTTTAGGCGAGGTTGGACCGCTCTCCTCTTGGGAGTGGGTATCCTCCTCCACGCGTTCTCCGGTGATTCATAATGACGCATCCGCGCTTTACCTAATATTTTTTTTTCTTGTAACGTAATTTTATTGACATCAGTAACTGTAATCAAATTACATAAATTTAAAATGTAATGCGTTACATTACCGCGTTATCAGGAAAAGTAATTAGACTACAGTAACGTTACTTTGTAACGCATTATACCCAACTCTGATAAAGACCTTATGCCATTTCGGGTGGTGCTTAATAAACTGGTAAACTTTATATCCCTAAATCAACTCCGATGAACTGTAATAAAGTGCTCTCACCTCCATTACTGCCGTATCCAGTATCACTCTGGAGACTGTATGTTTTGTATTGTCCCTTTGTATTGACATTGGTTCACAAAGCAGTCCGGTGTGAAATGATTTGCGCAGACATAAACGAATTTCGGTAGAGTTGAGGGAGCATTTTGTTCGAAAATAAAATTAATCCACCTTGTCTTCAGCGGCTCAGATTTCAGGAGTAAATGGATTAATCCACATAGCTTTCTCACACCTAAAACGCTCACACCTAAAATGCTCACACCTAAAACGCTTGGGAGACATTCTCGTCAGTGCAGCAATGGCGGACTGTGTAAACTCACTGTGAACTTGCTCAGGGCGGTTATGTTAAAACGGCAGTGTCTGTAAACATTCTTGGGCAGGGCCTGTGGCTAATGTGATGTCACACTGCCAGGGATCTGGAAACGGCTTGTTAAACACATCTTAATACCAGGTGTAAACAAGGCCAAAGAGTCTGAAGATTCAGTCTTTCTAAACTCCTCCTTTCTGAGAGCCTACTCTGCTCTGATTGGTCAGACGGCCCAGTCTGTTGTGATTTGTCTACTGCTTACAGCACGTCAGAAACTAAATGCCTATTACCACATCTGAATTTCAGCACTGGATGCTTCCTCATAGCTTATTACAAAGAGATATCCACAATGGCATTGTTTTTCCATATTAATAAATACTTTCAAATTTCACTCAACACACCATTTTAAAATTTCCTGATATTTCCCAGTTTTCCATTACTGTGGGAGCACAGAGCATAATTATTGATAAAAACATACATAAGACATACAAATTGATACACTTTTTTTGTGTATTTCAATACATTAAACTTTTACAGCATACGTTACTGAGCACTGGTCAGCTTGACCCACAATGAACCCCACGCTGGACCGACCACCGGAGTAGATAAAGTTGAGCTAGTGCCAGAATGACTGTGATTTACCAAACCTAGAGATCTATCACAACACTAAATGACTACACACACACATTCACACTTCTTTCCCTCCGTGTCAACACACGCATCTACACACTCCAATAGCTTCTCTAATACCCAGTATTTTCCGGTTTGCAAGAGAGAGATTGGATTCTAGCCTGAGCCTTTCTTATGAGTTTGTGCACAAATAAGATTGAAAATTGTATCCGCATAATTCCAGATTGCATTACAGCAAATACATTGTATGCTCTCCTCAAGGGGCTTTTTCTCAGAATATCAATGATCATGTAAAGGACAGTGGAGAGAAGAGAACCTCAAAGACGAGACAAAGAAGAGGAAAAGAGAGAGGAACCGAGGAGATGATATTTATAAAAATTCCATGAAATTACAGAAGTAGTAGTGTTGCCGCATTGAGCTGAAATACTGTATAAAAACAAAGACGAAAACAACATTCACCTCCTACATGAATTACAAGAAAATATTTGAACACTAGGTTCAACAGACAAATTACATTACAACGCTGCCTCATTTTGCCTGTTGCTAGGTAAACGAAAAAAAATCTGCATATATAAACTCCAATATCTGTGGAAGAATGTGTTCAATTTGCTCTCCAGGTCTCTCTTACAGTAGGGTCATAGCAATGCTGTGAAGTGCTCCCAGACCAGCTGTGAGAACGTGATCTGTCGGTGGATCACAGTGAAAGTTCATCGACTGAACCCACGATTCTTAGTTTTCCAATAAGATATTGGTCAACACCACAAGAGCAGCCCTGAAGCAACGAGTGGGCTCAGAATCCAGCATTTCCACTGTTAATCTTATAAACAATTTATTCCCACCCACACCCTCACTCGCTTTTCTCCTCGGCATTGTGGGCTGGCTATGCTCATGGTAACCGCATCTGTGAAACTGAACATGCACAGTTTACAACATATGGAGCTCAACATTTTCTCTTTTAGATTTTTTAACAGCTATACTGACATTACTTTGCCTGATTCCACTAATACAAAAAGTATTAGAATCATGATATTCTTCCAAATCTTGAAGTAAAATACCATGGTATGAAAATGATAATCAGTCAGTACCATGGTATAAAAGTATCATTGTATAGGTAAGAAAATTCTCAGGAGCAAATTTACTAAATATGTGCCACTGTTGTATGCGGCATTTCCAGCCTGATCTCATTACACATATTCCTCATTACTCATTACACTCATTTACTCATTATACTCATTTACACAAATATTTTATATGTTTGGATATAAACTGAAATGCACAATATGGAAAAACCTTTCATTGTCTATACAAACTTTAAAAATATATTACACTTTAATTACGATTACTGGTGATTACAAATGGTACTTTAGTGCAAAACCCAGGTCTTATTTACCAACCACCCACAATCCAGTATAACCAGGTGTAGTGCTGTGTGTATATAAAACTTTATAAAACAGTTAGTTCCTGTCCTTGATTCTGATTGGTCAATAGCTGTTTTATTCATGATAAAACACGGCTATGACCGCTTCACCCAACGGTTCTGTGTATCACTACACAACACCCTTGGCAACCACTATTAGCAACGTAAACTGTTTGTTCTCAATTGACATTGTTCATTAAAGCTTACTGTATTATGTAGAAGAGTGTTGTGAGAAAAATATCGAGTGAGCGAGTTTATTACCTGCATTCAGATTTTGCATTTTCCTTCAGGTCAGTTCTGTGTTCATAATAAAAAATCTGTTTAAATTTCTGATGTATTATCTTGTCCTTTTAACATTTAAGGGGTTTTCACATGACTGACAGCGCTAGTCAAAGCATTTGTCAGTTCTGTCTTGTTCCGTGTTCATAGCAATTCAGTCTTTTCAATGTAAAAGTTTTTGCTACTGACTGACACACTCATAAAGACAGTCTTTGCCACCATCTAATGGCATAATAACTTCTGTTGCTGTTCATGGTCAGGGACATTTTTTTCTGGCGGAAGGAAGGATTTTAGTGATTTTACTTCATGAAAGTTGCATTGATACATATTTTTGGCTTTAATATTTGTATTGTGTGGTAGCTGTTTTATAAAAGCAATAAGGTACTCGAGGCTAGTGCTGTATCGTGAATAAGTCATGGCTGAAGGGGTTGCAAGCACTCCGCTTCGAGTCGTGCCTAACAATGCCCTTCAGCCGTGACTTATTCACAATACAGCACAGCCTCGAATACCTTGTTGCTTACATGTACTTTATTCCAGCTTAAATCATAACATTTTTGTCCCAGGTCTAAATTTAAGCAGCCCTCTATATACTACACCATAAAAAAATACCATGCAAAATCGTATTAGCTGGGGCATAATGATTTCAGGATCATGGAATAGTACTCCTGCATGTATGTTTCATCAGAAAATGTGGCGATTAGAGTTTTTACCACAGTTTGAGGATGGTCTTGATTTTTGAAAGAACTCTACAGCAGGACATCCTCACAGTGTATTTCTAAACCAAGCTGCCTAGTAGCCGAAAGCTTTTTTTCGGGAGCCCATGGGAGAAGAGAGATCAATAGAGGAAGAGGGAAAAGAAAGTGAAAGGGAGAAAGAATAACTCTGAGCCCTTTGAGCACAATATGGGGCCTCAGACTGAGTTATCTAATGGATGCTCTTTGGCTATTCGAATGGAGGAAGAAAGACAGAACAATTCCTCCTCTGTTGTCATTCTTCATGATCTGATAGATTTAATGGAAAAGGGAATTCTTTTCTACAGCTTGTCCATGTAGAAGGACCCAGACTACCGGGATGAGCTGCGGTAATGGGGAGCTGGATGTGATGAGATGTCAGGTCAGACTCCTTCTCTAGAGATGTCACAAAACTTGTCCTGCTGGGATTGCCGGTGACAGGGCCAGTGGGCTGCACCCAAGCAAGAGGCAGGTAATGGGACTGGCTTAATGGGACTGTCCTCGGGCAAAGTCATCGCAAAGGTCTCACAGAAACACAAAGAAAGAAATGCATACACTCGATGGACGATGGGCACAGGAAGGTCTCAGAGTTGAAAAATCTAGTTCTGTAGCATAAACCCCAAAACTATCAGTACAGATGCAGAAGCAAATAAATGTGCGACCAAGACTAGCCTAAAGCCAAACCACATGTGATGACTTGTATTTATAAAATTGCAGGGGCTGCACAATCGATACTTGCTTATTGGGAGTGTAGGATCAAAGGAATGAACAGAGATAGGCCAGAGGGAAAGTAGCTACAGACATAATTTCAATAGCGAGTTCAAGTTTGCAATCTGAGGTGTGGGAGGAGTGCAAGACATAAAATGCATCTGGAAAAAGCTTCAAAATATGTTTGCAAAATATAAATACAGAGGTGCCTGCCAATACTAAGGTGGGTGGCCTTAAAGCTGAATGTGGGAAAATATAGAAAATTGATTCAATGTTAGAAAAACCTGATGAATGCATGTTACAGAGTGTTGAAAAAACAACATCTGTTCCAGTCTGTTTTTAAATACATTTCTATACAAAGGCTCACAATTAGCAGTATTCATGTACTTTTTGTGGTTTACATTATTTATATTACAACTATAGTTTATTTTGTTAATAATTAAGTCTTGTACATGTGCAGTACTGTTTAGTTATTTTTTTCTGCAGCCAATAATGTTTTGTTTAGTATTTTTATCGATTATGGTATATGTGCCACTCAGTACTCAATTGATCAACTGATTAGTTATCAAAAAAATTATGTATAAATCTTAAAACCGGTCCTGGATGCTGATCGATACAATACACCTGTTTCACCTAGTCACTGTAGCACCTATAGAATAACACATGGATTCTGTATGCAACTTTTTACAAAAATGTTTACATATATATATATATATATGTAAAAAGTGTTTGTCTAAAATTTAGGGTATAAATTAAGGTTACACTTTATTTTGATAATCCACTTAAGACATTCAACAAACTATAAGTAACTTTGCAACTATATGTCAACTAACTCTCATTAATTTGCAATTACATGTCAGCTAACTGTCATTAGTAGAGTGTTAGGTTAGGGTTAGGGTTAGTAGAATAAGTTGACATATACTTGCAAAGTTACTTATTAGTAGAATGTCTAAAGTGGAAATAAAGTGTTACCTAAATTAAACCCCAAAAATTGATTGCCTGAAATTTACATTGATATAATTTTGTTTGGTTTATATAAAAAATTAGGTCCCACTGAAATCTCAACAAAAACATTCCCACTAGATGACACATTTTACACTTCCATACAGAACTGTTTTTCTTTGCCATGTCTTACCTCGCTTAAAGGAATGATTCACCCAAAAATTTAAATTCTTTCATTTATTACTTACCATCATGTTCTTCCTAACCTGTATGACTTCCTTTTTTCTGCGGAACTCAAAAGAATATATTTTAAAGAATGTTGATAACAAAACAGTTTGGTTCCAACTGACTTGCATTGTATGAAAAAAAAAAATTTTTCAGAGGTAAAAAGTTTGAAATGACATGAGGGTAAATAAATAATGCCAACATTTTCATTGTTGGGTGAACTACCCCTCTAAGGGTATAAGTGATCCAGGACTGCCACCTGTGGTCTCTTAAAAAAATAGGTTCATGAGGCTCCTGATACTTTGTTTTAGTTCCTCAGTTCCACTTTGTGTGAAGTGGCATGGAACAAGTAAGGTGCTGGTGTTCAGTTCAGTCCATTGCTCAAAGTTGCCCTGAAACAAACTTAAAAAACAACTCAGTTAAGCTTGCCAGAGCTCCCAAAGTGTTTCCTAACAAGTTAAAGGGGGGCGACCTCAACTGTTTCTGGGTTCTGCCCATGCAGTGTCTCTTCTGTCAGCCTAGAGGTTTGTGTTTCTAATCCAATAACCAATATATTTTTTAACCACATTGCATGCATCAGCATTAGATACAGGAGCTGTGTTTCAAAACCCAGCCAGCTACATTGTTGTCTACTACCATCATAGGTAGCATCCCAACCATAAGCAATTTAGAACAGGCTACATAGGGAGCAACTCCATTTGTCATATATAGCACTCCTCAGAGAAGGTTGCTAAGCTAATGCTCATTGTGTTGTAAACTTTATTTAATAACAATTTACAATACGGGTGCACTAATATGCATTAATTCATGCTGAACTAATGCACAGATAATCATGTGTTAATGTATGACTCATGAAGAACTAAACCATTAATTAATGATTACTGCATCAGCAACTAATAAAGCATCTATATGATTAATAGATTAAGTAATATATGAATTGTTATTAATTAAATGTGGCATAATCTATACATTCCTTAATAACAGATTTTATTAATTAATAGTGTAAATTAATGTGTTAATTACCACAATGGGTTGAAGCCATGTATTTCAACTTCAAATTATCTGCTTTAATTAATCATTAGCTAATGATTTGCAAATGTATCATTATGTTATGGCTTTGCTTGTTGAGGCACATGACTATTAACTAATTGTTAAGTAATATGTCATTATGGTGTTGACATCCACACTATAAGCCATGGATTTCAATTTTCAGCCATCAACAACCGGGATTCCACTGTGCCATATGAACTGCCGCATCCAGTACCTCGTAGTTCATGGCGTATGAAGGTTAAGCTTGAGGTCTAGGATGTAGCCGGGCACTGCTATTTCGTAACACTGGGTCTAGACCGGACAAAGGCAATAGAACCGATTATAGTCAATGATACTACACTGCAGCACAAAGCTACACGATGCAAAAAAACCCAGACAGTAAACTGATGCCATATTCTATTTCTGACATACTCCAAGCTCTTGCGTAACTTCTTTTATGAAGGACAAATGGACTTGCAATGGTCTGTCATGTCCAGTGTAGAGAGCTGTTACGGCATGACATGATAATGGTCACACACGGTGTAACAGCGGTCAGTAGTACAGATTCTGGTGTGCTAATATTTGTGTGCAGCCCAACTTACCCATCTTTCAAACATATTCTCTGACATTACACTCACTGCATGTGCAACTTTCAAAAACCCATAAATGACATATTACTTAACAATTAATTAATAGTCATGTGCCTCAACAAGTAAAGTCATAACATAATGATACATTTGCAAATTATTATTTAATGATTAAATAAAGCAGACAACTGGAAGTTGAAATACTTGGCTTTGACTAATTGTGGTAACTATTAGTTAACTAATTAGTTAATTTTTTTTTATTTTTTAGTTTATTAATTAACTATTAGTTAATAAAATATGTTATTAAGGAATTAATACATTATGCCACATTTAATTAATAACAATTCATATATTACTTAATCTATTAATCATTTAGACTCTTTATTAGTTCCTGATGCAGTAATTATTAATTAATGGTTTAGTTCTTCATGAGTCATACATTAACACATGATTATCTGTGCATTAGTTCAGCACGTATTAATGCATATTAGTGCACCCGTATTGTAAAGTGTTGCACTTTATTTTATCTAGTTGTCAAGGCAACATTTTTCATTTTCATTTAGTTTAGTTTTACAAACTAAATTTTGTATTAATACTTTTTTTTTTTTAATTTCTAAATAATGTTTTATATATTTAGTAACACTTTACAATAACGTTCAGTTATAAGTCATTTATGAATTATTAGTTAATAATTAACAAATCGTTTACAAAACATGAATATACATTTATAAATGATTTATAAGTGATATACTAATATTTTATGAATGCTTTATTAATTCAGTTATAAGTCATTTATAAATTATTTGTTAATTATGAACAAATCATTTACAAAACATGAATATACATATGAACTTATTACATATGATTAATAAGTGATATACTAACATTTTATAAATGTTTTATTAATTTGGCTATAAGTCATTTATAATTTATTAGTTAATGATCAGTGATTAGTTAATGAGTATTATTAAATGATCATTAGTAAATGATCAGTATATGATTTTTTGATGAAGTTGTAAGCTGGTCTGTGTTCAAAAGCACAAACATGCAGGTATGCTAAAGCACTATTTTTAAGAAGAGTAATTTATTTGTTTTGAAGTGGATAAACATTTATAAATGCCTTACAGTCAGGTGATTCCAGTGGATTATATTAAATCCTTTTACTCATCAGCACAGACTTGTATTCTGTGTGGAGTGTGTGGGATCTAGTGATGAAGTCAACCTCTGAACCGGTTTTACCTTCCACTGAAGCTCACATCAGGTGCACAGAGTTAAACACTCCATGTGTGTCAGAGAAGACAGCTGTCTATACCCTCACCAGTCAGCACTTACACTGCAGTACACACTACAAAGTGTTCAACACCTGTTATAGATGATGTTTAAAGGCATGAATAAATCATTTACAAAGCTTTCTGCATACCCTATTCTAAAGTGTAAACTATTCTTCACTTATAAATGTGTTACATATCATTTGTAGACCTTTCTTTCCT